>OZ022232.1:19942698-20097523 GCA_963978835.1 Tenthredo scrophulariae
GCCTAGTAACATTCAGGTAAATTTTTTTAAATACCGAAGTCGAAACTGATAACACGTTGTTTGTAATGTCAAATAAATGCCTTGAATTCACTTGGAATTGTACAAGTGTCCTAATATTGTATAAATAGTCTGAAGTTTTGTGAACAAAATAATGTGAGGATTGATTCATTTCAGAATTAATATATCTGATTGCTAAATCCATCTACTTGATAAGTTTGATCACTTACTATTCGGTCTTACCACATAACAGCTCAGAAAACGTGGCAAGCAAACCATTGTTGATACTCGTTTGTGTGATTGAGCAAAATATAAATCGAAAATAGCTCCTGTAGATATCTGATGATAATAATAATAATGATAATGATAATGATAAATTAGCGTCTATCGTGGAGTTCGGACATAGCGGAAAATGGCTTGTATATGTGGAATCGTCGAAGTCTCTAATATCTGTGATTGTGTCGCGCAGGTAGTTGGAATTGGATCACTTGGAAGGACGGTGAATGGAAATGTACTGACGACAAAAGACGGGCAAAAGATAGACGTCCAAACTCTGTCAACGCTCACGAGACAACCGGATAGTGTCGAGGGTGATCTTAAAGTAACAAGTATCGATGCCAGTCATCTAGCTGGGAGTCAGGTCATTCACATACAAGCGCCTCAATCTGCACAATCTGCAATGCAACCCATCACTATCACAGGTATAGCCTCACTCTATCCTTACTTGTTCAAACTTCAGCCTGCAACGGACTAATAATTTAATGCCTTCATGATTTTCAACAATTCTTTCACCAACAGGTGCTCAAGGACAGCAGCTGACACTCATTCCTGCGTCTGCATTGCCTAACTTGACTGCTCAAGGAGGTATGATGCGCGGTGTTGGTGGCGGTATTATGCAGCTTCAGCCAACGGGTGGGATGAACGCGACGAATGGATTTCTGCAATCATTTCCAGTCCAAAACATTCCTGGTTTGGGCAACGTTCAAGTGATACCAGCTAGTGCCCTGCAACAAGCGTCCGTACAAACAATGCCGTCCAACTCTGCTGGAGCACAGATTATCACGGCGCCTACCGTTCACATAGAAGGAAACGACCCGTCGAAATGGCAAATTTTACAAACGATACAGTCGAACCCTGCACCCAGCACCCCAGCGCCACCCGCTCAACAGTATCAAACTGGGAGCACAGCTGCAACTGAGAGCGATCCGAACAAACAGCATCGTAGAAGGGTCGCTTGTACCTGTCCCAATTGCGGCGACGGCGATAGGTAGGCATTTTTTCGGTCCTAGCTATAGGTTCACCTAACGCGATCGTTTTATAATTGAATGGGAAATTCCGGGGAATTTAGTTGAATCAAGGGAAAGGCGAGAGAGAATAACAGGTTGAAATTATTTCTTCTTTCAGGAACAGAGATATGACTCGAAAAAGGCAGCACGTTTGTCACATAGCTGGGTGTAACAAAGTTTACGGTAAAACGAGTCATTTACGAGCACATTTGCGATGGCACACAGGAGAACGCCCGTTTGTATGTAGTTGGATATTTTGCGGTAAAAAGTTCACCAGATCGGACGAACTGCAACGACATCGGAGAACACATACAGGAGAGAAACGGTTTCAATGCCCCGAGTGTACGAAGAAATTCATGCGCTCTGACCATCTTACAAAACACATCAAAACTCACACGAAACTCCGCAG
The DNA here is from genome assembly GCA_963978835.1 of Tenthredo scrophulariae. NCBI lineage: Eukaryota > Metazoa > Arthropoda > Insecta > Hymenoptera > Tenthredinidae > Tenthredo > Tenthredo scrophulariae. The sequence continues at coordinate 19,944,391 of OZ022232.1, forward strand.
TGCGGTAAGTTTATCTCGAGTCTGTTGTTTGGGTATTGTTTTCTCTCACAATATCTGCCAAGTTATTGAAACTCTCATCGACATATACATTCGGAGGTAACATTGTGCTACACTTATATTTACAGGATACAGACATCGACGATCCCGATAGAGATTTGGACGCAGAGGCGCCTCAAGAAAAATCCTGGCCAGTCAGTATCATTGCCATTCACGGTGATCTTCCCGCGTCCCAGGTAAATATATCTTCTTTATTTTATTTGTCAAAACAAGTTAGAACACATCAAAGGAAAACAAACCACGTTTGGTACAAGAAACTAACAGGCCCCTTGACGTATCTGATTAGGAAAATAATTTCGTTATACAGGAAGCGGCGACCTCGACGCAGGAAGGATCGTCAGACAGCCAGTCATCTGGCGACGACAAAATGATGATCACTATACATAAAGAAACAGAATCATCGGATATGAAGTTGAACTGAGAGACGTTTGGATCGTTATATCGATCGACATTTGTCTACAAGACGTGGAGAAAGTGGGCGCGTTGGTTGGTTCGATTTTATTCGCTATGTTGACATAGGCGACTGGTAACCTTGCTACAAGTACCGAGCAACCGGTGTAAAGATAGCCACTGTTACCGCTATGTTATTCAAAGTTCTTTAGTCCTTAGACCCTTTTCAACTCGGTGAAATCGAATTGACTAATAATGATGATAAAAGTCTAGAACAGCACCGACCGACGCCGCGGTTCTATCGCGTCATAAATTTTGAATTAAATCTTTTATACGCCATTTTTTATGATTCGTAATAATAATAAGTTTTCTCACATCTTGCTATTATGAGAATTTATGACGATTGTTATATGGCTATGTATGATATAGGTATACCTACATACTGTATATAAGAGGATATATATACATATAGATATATATATATATTTTTGTAAGATAAACTTGTAAATAGTGTACATATAAATGATTTTACACAAGATTGGAATATTTGTTCCATTTTTCTCGCGCAATTAGATATCAGACTTTCACCTTTTACATGTGATCGAGATCGATCGAAGGTAGATATAGAAATTCATTTATGGGACACAGTCATTGACGGCTATTGTTGACGGCACGCTTTCTCATGTTTTTATAAAATAAAATGAAGAAACAATAACTCGATGATTTTGTTGGTTGTCGACCTTTCAACGGAATCAAACTTCCATAGATTTTACAGGTATTTTTAGTTTTCTCGGAGAAATTAGCGTTCAGAATGCGTTGCGGGAACATTCCAGGATTAAATAAGTAACAAGCCTCGGCTATGACAATAATACCTAACATTTATTACTTTGTTTTTTCATTTTACATATAAAATGAATTTATAATTATCATCAATTGATATTAGAAGTAAAATGAAAAGAGTCCAACCAGCTAGTGTCTATAAATAGTTTTGGTTTTCCTACATGAGGGGATGATATCTAATAACAATTTACATGTTCATTTATTCGTATAAGATATAGTATATTAAATTAGGAAGTTCAAAATTCCCTTGTATTCATTGGAATGGAGTTTGAGACGGTATACAAATGCTTTTTTAAACGCGGCAGTCGTTTGCAGTGAGTTGCGATAGAGTACCTGCAAAGAGTTCCCCAAACGTATGCCAGTGAGAAAATAAATTAATTAACATATTACAGTATTTGTAGAGATCTGAAGATGGGGTATCATTCCATCCGCCCATCTGTTCGCTGACATACTTCTTTCTCTACTGAAGAATTGAATTTAAAATTTGTTTCTAAGATATCCCACGCTTGCTTTTCTTTTGTCCGAGGTTTATACACAATCCATGTACATTCTTAGTTGGTATGGCAGAATGATCACTCGTACAAATTCCACCGCACTTTCTGTTTCCCATCTCTCTTCTGTTTGTGATACAAGCATCGCAACTCTTTAAGAACGAGTGTATTTTCCCCAAATATGGAGCATGAAGACGGAGGCAATGAACAAGAGGGACATAACGAGAACAGGTACTGGTCCCCTGCAAAATAAATAAAAGGAAATACGTTAGATCTCTGCACGTTACAGAAACTCAACAATCATAGTAAAATCCACATTTCTGAAAGTCTTACACTTTGATGCCGGGAGAGTCGTCTGTATAAAACCTCCACATTCCACCGGAGCTCGTTCCGGTATTGCGATTCCTCGCCGATGTAGCCGGGGCTGTTTTTCGCTGTCTGACAGTGCCTCCGCCGCTTGCTCTCGGGGCCACTACTTTGCTTGGTGATCTACCTCCAGATCCCACGGAAGTCGAACTAGGCGCTGCAGGCTGTGAAAAAAAGAAAATAATTATCACAACGACTTTGCAATCAACTTCTCATTGATTCTCTGGCCATGCTGGGGAGGTAGAAACCATGATGATGTAGATACTAATGAACATATGCTGGTAGTCTTACTGCTGTGGATAGCTAATAGAGAATTTTCTGAAATGAACGATACTTTGTCGAATCTTGTTGCGATCGGGAAATGTAGTGGATAGGAGTATATTTTAAACGATTAGTTATAATTGAACGAATTGGGAGAGGAATACGTGTGTACGTACGCGAGTACCGCTATTGATGGCCACGATAGAAAAATGAGGTTAAATTAACGCTACGCGAGTGTAACGATGACTAGAATGGATCACACCAAATGCACTAACCATTTTTCTCAGTTTTTACGCCTTGAGTTTATTGGAGATTAAACTTCTTTCCTTGTTGAAGCACCTCGCGTGTATCAGGGTACAACCAGAACGGGGCGACGAACACAAGTGAGATTTACTACCGACGAAAACACAAACGCCAAGTGACGGGACCGAGTATCGCTGACACACTTCCTCCACGTACGCGCAAGGAACACCACCGAACGACGACACGTCACGCTATATACGCCCCGGTGCATCACGGGAAGCCACGCGACGAAACTCGCGAATCTCCGTCGTAATTCCACGCCAAACCCCATGTTTCAATTATTAGGATGTCTACGATGATTTCGAAGTGAAATAAATCCTGGGATTTCTTCAAATAGACAATCTATTTCGTTCGCATGCCAAGTCATTTGTAAAACATGTCTGAATCCAGTTTGTCCAGTTGATTGAGATCACTAGTTAGCCCGCTAATTTGAATTAGTTAGTCGGTATGTGTTCGGCGGGTCCGTTTGTCCGCCGCGGTAATGACGACGGCGCTTGTTTAGATATGTAATTTGATAAAATTCTGACAGTTCTCACTCTGCGTATTCCCCATCACACATACACTTTCAGCACTGATAAGGTTGCTGTAAAGGCATAATTCTGACAGTTCGTACGTTATTGCGTGGGAACAGTGAAGCTTCTTTACAACGAAGGATTAAGTAAAGTTTCGCTAAAATGGAGGCAGTCCCTAGACTGCCGATGATATCCTTCGATTTAAAAGTCAGTCCGGAACCGAGTTCGTTTGGTCCGAAACTGAAGCAGGTACGTAGTGCAGATTTTTCGCCGAGGGATAAGTACGATTACCTCGGGCAGCCTTCCAAGATCCGAGCTCTGTTTAATATTTCCACGAGATTGTCAATTACGCGGAGGAACTAATCTGCCCGCTAACGTATCTCCTATTAGAATCCGAACGCTCTAAACTCGTTTACCTCGTACTTATTCTATCTCGATTTCGAATGAAGCAGATGATATTCTCTAAATGACCGTATTTATCAACACAGTACATACGCGACTTCTACAACGAAGACCCAGAGTCTTACAACAATGAAATACACCAGCTCGAGTCACTCAGAGCAACCGCTGTACGGCCCCCAATCGATGTCAATGGTTGTTCTTTACTCAAGAAATATTACTGTCAGCTACATTTTCTTCAAAGCAGATTCCCTATGGGCAACGACGGAGCTGCTGCGGTCACATTTACCTGGTGAGAGATCAATCGGCGTTCTATTCCATGTTCTAATGAGCCCCTCTCTGTTTTCACGAGGACATTTTTTCGAAAACGTGTGTATGACCACTTTCAGGAGAGACACGTACGCCAACATGGTTTATTCACTGGCTAATATTAGGTTTGAGATAATATCAATCCTGTATAATGTCGGAGCTGTGCATACCCAGCTGGGATCTAACACGGAACGCACCAGCGCCGAAGGCATGAAGATGGCCTGTGCCCATTTCCAATGTGCAGCTTGGGCCTTTGACCATTTGAAAAACACGTACCCCCAGCCTCCGGGTGTTGATTTGGCTCCGGAACTCATGACTTTCACGCATCAGTTGTGCCTAGCCCAAGCCCAAGAGTGCATACTGGAGAAAAGCATGCTTGACAACCGCAAGGCAACTATCGTTGGTACGAATAAAGATTATCAGAACTATAATGCATCTTAATTCATACGTGCCAAGAAGTACCAGATACATTCTGTGCGTTATCTACAATTCCACAGCAAAGGTAGCTACGCAAATAGTCGACTACTACAACTTGGCTCTGAATACCCTCGAGCAAGGTGGAAACGACGATGGATCCGTCTGCGATACAGTTGGCAGTAAAATATACAAGGTTGATAAACATGATTTTGACAAGTTTCTTCTTTAAATATAGTCAAGCAATCCTGTTCCTTTTTTTATGTCAGAGCTGGAAGCGGTACGTTCGTTTCAAGAAACTGTATTACTTGGCGGTATCGCAGCTCTATCAAGGTCAGTCAGCTGAGGAGCAGCAGAAAATGGGTGAAAGAGTGGCCTTCTATAATGCATCTCTCGTCACCCTGAACGAGGCTCGTACCCTTTACACAAGCAACAAAGGAGGAGGAATAATGAACACCAACGAGGACAAGGAAGCTGTCGAGGACGCGTTGACTTTTACCAACGACGTTATCGAAGGCAAGCGAAAGGCAGCAAAGAACGAAAATGAATTTATTTATCACGAGGAAGTGCCAGAGAGGGAAGCTCTGCCTCCGATCAAGGGCGCTTCCCTCGTCAGAGGAATCCCTTTCAGTGTTAGTGACCCGGAAGTTTCTGGTCCTGATATATTTTCTAGGTGGGAAACAATTTTCTTTATTTCCTCCTGCTTCAGCGACCCCTGAACTCCGGTCATTTTATTTCTCAGATTGGTACCAATGAAGGTTCACGAAGCTAGCTCGTTGTACTCTGAGGAAAAGGCAAAGGTGTTGCGTTCCATCGGAGCTAAAATAGAGGAACGCGACCAGCAGCTGATTACATATCTAGCTTCGCTTAGGCTCGAAAACTTGAGCCTGTGGGATCCTGACAACAGAGATTCCAACCCTTTAGCTTTACCAGAAGAATTGGCAGAACGCTGCGCCGCTCTGAATGCGAAACCGACCGCCATCCAAGACTTGGTAGATGGAATGGGAAAGCTTGCTGATACGTACCACGACGTCGAAGCTATGCTTAAAGACATAGACGAGTTACTAGCTCACGAAAAAAAGAGGTGTGAATGACTCATTTGTAGATTGCATATTGATGTTATCAGTCGTACCTTATCAGGAGCATTGTTTTGCCTGGGAATCGTGAATAATTTCATCCTACTCATTGTCTTGCAGAGAAACTGACTATCAGGTTATCTTGGGCAAAAGGCCTCCGTCTATAGTGGCAACGGACCTCACCAGAGAAGCGAACAAATATCAAGAGGCGCATGCAAAGGCTTCGGAGAGTAACCAGGCTCTCCACAGGGCTATGACTTTGCATGTAAACAATTTGCGAATACTCGCCCAGCCTCTGGCTGAGCTAATGGCTCACGTACCCTCGCCTAAGAATCGTTGCAGCGGTAATGCTCCATGTCGATAAATGATCTCCTCTGTTAGTGTACCTGGTATCTTGGTTACACTATTCTTGCTTTTCACAGGAAACGACGCGGTGGACAAGGAGAACGATGTGGTTGCCAGAGAGCTGAAGCGGATCTTGAGCAAGGTGGACGAAATGAGGAGACAAAGAAGCGAATTGCATGCCCAACTTAGAGATTCTATAGCCCAAGATGATCTTACACGACTTTTGGTCACCGCTAGCACAGAGACGGGATCCCTCGATCGCCTGTTTTCCGAACAAATAAGCAAGCACAACAGACTCGTAAATATATGATTTTTTGATTAATGTGGAATCCCTAGGATGCAAATTGCAGATTATTTTGTAACCTCTGAACTTAATCAACAGATCGGTCTTATAGAACAAAACCTAACTGCCCAAGACAACATCCTCACTGCGCTAACAGATGTTTACGCTCGCAGCGCCGATTCCCGAAAGTCCATAGACGAAGTTTTGAAGCGTCGTGACAGCACTATCAATTCTTTGATATCATCGTACGATGCTTACGAAGATTTGTTGGCCAAGTCCTCCAAGGGGCTTGAATTCTACAGAAAATTGGAAACGAATGTAGCAAAACTATTACAGCGCGTCAAGAGCACTTGCAAGGTTCAGGAGGAAGAGAGGGAGCAGATACTCGCCCGCAATAGCAAGTCTGGCGCTAAATCGAGCGAATTTATGGGTACAGATGTGATTTCTGACGAGCCTGCGCCCACCAGTGGGGGATTGAAGCTGAAGGATTACCTGGCAAACAGACAAAAAGGAGTTTCTGCTCCAGTGGCGCCAAATTATCAAAATCCATACTACAATCAGCAGCACGTGATTCAATCCGGTTCTCCGCAACCGGTTCCAGCAGTACGACCAGCCCCAGTAGGCCAGGAGGGAAATGACGCCACCTCTTCCCTTCCCTCTGACACATCCGAGTCTAACAGAAATTATCAATACCCCACGGCGTACGCAGATTATTACACAGCGCAGCGGGGAGGCAACGAAATGCCCCATGTGTATGGACAGTATGTAGATTACACCGCCGGAGGTCTAAATTCGAGCCTGCCAAGATCTGTCACGACAAATACCGCCAGTACCTATCATCAGGCGAATGGGTCAACGGATACGACCGAAGTCACTAGCTTCAATGGACAGTATCCCAATTATCCCGCGGTATCGAACGAGTTATCTCAATATCCACAGAATCTTCAAAGCCAGTATCCTCCTGCTTCGGCACAGCCTCAATACAATTCCGCTGGCTACACCCAATACCCGGGATATTCTTATCTTGAACAAAGTTACGTGCCGCAAAATTCGGTGCCTTTGCAAGATAACCAGCCTGTTCTATATTCCGGGATAGAAAAACCGGACTCATCGACTGGCAGTCACAGTGGTTTGCCTGTAAACCCGAACGTCAAGCAGCAGCAGTTTCAATCGAACAAATCCATGTATAATGAGAATCAACAGACGGCCACTCAGCCTGGTCTAGGACCTCGACAGGATCAGCAAATTCCGTCTCAACCGTCAATCGTATCCCAGCCTCAGCTCAGCCAGAGCCAACAAATTGCTGGACAGATCCGTCAGTACGAGACCCAAAATACTCAACTACAGCAAAGCTTGCAACAAATATCTCAACTTTCTTCGCAAATATCCAATCAGAGCAAACAGATTCCGGGCCACAGTCACAGCCAATCCTATGTTGGAAACCAGCCAATAGTTTCCCAATATCAAGTCCCGGTGTCCGCCCAACAACAGCCTGTTCCTCAAGCCCACCAGATACCACCCCAGGATACCAAGCTGCAGAGTCAGGAGAACCCACAGATATCAACCGATAATACAGCCGGAATACCCCTTGCAGTGATGCAGTATCCCCAGGCTCAATATTCAGGTGGCGTAGCAGACAGTTCTGGACAGCGGTATGGAATCTACATGGACTCTCCGTACGTCACTAATCCCTACCCACCTGGGATCCATCAGAATCAGCAAGGCTATTCGAACTCTACTACATCTCAACATCAGCAGATCCAGTCCCAGCTACAGTCGGTTCGCGGGCAGCCCGTCTATCAGGATGGAACGCAGACTCAACAGACAGACGTTATCGCAGCCGCTACGAATCAGGGACAAAATACGGAGGTTACTCAGAGCTACCCTGACGGCCAACAGAGCTTCGGCAGCTATCAGAATCCATACGGCTTGGCCTACCAGCCTCAGAGTACGCAAAATTCTATAACATCCCAGAGCTACGCGACTGGGAATTACCCAAATCATTCCGAAATAATTCAGAGTCACGCCAAATCAACTTCTGGTCAAAGTTATCCCCAAAGTTATCAGTACTCTATGCAGAGCCAATATTCAAACGCTATGCAGTATCAAAGTTACCCACAGGGATATCAGACTGGTTATAGTACAGTCACTTCACAAGTCCCCAACGATCCAGCTCAAGCACTGTCAACTGATTCCTACAAAGGTCATCCTGGCTACACGTACGATCCTACGACCGGTGGCTATCAGTACAGTTCTGGATATCAGAATTCTCAAACAGCACAGCCTGAGTCAAGCGGCGTTGCGATAGTGCAGCAGAATCCAGCTTACAGCAACTATGTACCGCAAGACAAAAACACCCAGTATACTATAGCCGGCAATAACAGCTTGACAACTCACACACCTTCGTCGCAATACAACCAGCAGTCATATCAGACTCCAAATTACGACCAAGCTTATTATACGCTGCCGTACGGTCACCAGGGTCAGGGTAAGTTGATATCATTGTACTTTTCTACTCGATCTGAGTTGGGATGAAATCTTATTTATATCATTTGTTTCAGCAGAGACAAACGGCGCGGAAACAGAAGGACAGAAAAGACAGAGTCAAACTTATATGCAAGCGACGAATAACGCCACAAATACAACGACCAGTCCATCTGTGGAGAAAGAAGGATCACTGCCGCAAGACAGGCCCAAGTCTAACATAGATTTATTGGCCGATTTGGAGTTTAGTATAAGCCACGCGCCCCTGGTGCCTGAAGTTAATCTCACGTGTAAAACTGACGGTCACAACGAGGCTCTTGAGTCTGAAAAAATTTTGAAACCTTCTTCTAAAGTTGAGGATGTAATTATCAGACAAGAAACGGAGACAGAGGTCGTGGTAAAGACTGAAGAAAAAGTTGAAAACGTTCAAATTGTCTGGGATACTTGGTACAACGATGTCCAGCCTAAAAAGGATCCGCTAGGGGACCCACAAGTCTTGCAAAAATTTGCTTTCGACGTTGAAAAGTACGAAAAATTCATGGACGGTCTTTTAACTAAAACTTTGAGCGGTGCAACAACGCTGGACATCAAATGGAAGGAAGTACGCGACTTTCAGGTGAGATATAAGCATTCAATTCAATGTAAATTCCTGTAATTGTAATGTACAATTGGGTCAATATATTCCAGGCACGAGAGGCACAGAAACAAACTACGACTGCAGCGCTTAGCCACGGATCGGAGAACAGATCTGCAGGGTCCATTCCTTATGATGCATCAAGGGTTGAGCTACCCGGCACAGATCTCTACATAAATGCGTCTCACGTTAAAGACATAACGCCTTGTATTCCCGTTGCTTTTATCGTCACACAAGCCCCAACATCCAAAACTTTGACTGCCTTTTGGACAATGATTTGGAAACAAGAATGCGAAGTTATCGCCTGTCTAGCTTCGAACTCCCAAGTAATAATCCTACGTTATTTGAACTGATTATAAAACTTGACTTATCCATTCGTTATCGAACGTGATGTTGTATTGCCTACAGATGAACAATGAAATATACTGGCCAACAAGCAAGGGTGAAGACTTGACCGTTGAAAGTTTCACACTGTCCTTGGAAAGCAGCATGGACCATACCACTTACGTCCAAAGAATTATTTCTGTTAAACACGGGGAGAAAAAAACGTCAAGAATTGTGGTCCACATGCAGTTCACAATGTGGCCAATTAGGTTTGTATTTTACCATTCCCCTAGGGTATTGCAAGGATCGATTATTCTTTACGGCAAAAGTTTTCTACACGGAAAATAATTGATTAAAATTTTGCAGCGGATATCCCAGCAGTCCTGGCCCTCTGCTCACGTTTTCTAACGACACACTCTCGGAGCAGGCCCTCAGACGTTCTCGAAGCCCGATCGTGGTTCATTGCGTAGAAGGTAGTACGCTCAGTGGCCTGTTCCTCATCGCTGTGGCCGCTGTATGCAACGTACGTGCTGGACGCGGACTGGTTGACGCCGGTCTTGTATTTTCGACACTTGTTAGATTCCGAAAATCTCTCGTCGACCAAGATTCCCTCTTATTCTCATACCGTATGATATTGTATCAGGCGCAAGACACTCTGATGAAACGTGAGTCCCTTGTTCTTGAGCTGGTCGCTATTTGAGCTGAAATTAAACGTTTATGATAACTGAATAATGAAATGACACAGGAGGCATTTTGTCGTCGTCGAGATCAACTTTCGAATGTTTTGACGGGAACAAATCGAGGAAGGGAAGAAGTAAGATACAGCAACGTCACCCCTCAGATGATTTTCTCCACAACCTCGCGGCCGGCATGCTGCGTACCCCGCAGGATTTCATCGCAGGTATTTTACTCGTGACTCAAAAAGGGGAACAATTCTATTAGGTGTAAGAAACGCAATCTATCGATTAATTCACATGCTTCATTCGATTGTTATTCCAGGAGGCACAAAGGGTTCAATATCCGAAGGCCTGTCTACAACGGCGTCGATTGACTCGCGAGAAAATTTAGAAGAATCGAAACCTGTAGACCCTCTGAGTCAACTGGACCCGATGTGGTCCATCAGAAAGTAGAGAAATCTTTTGTGGCAGTTGTATTCGATATTGGTATATAACGTCTGCTTGAGAAATTGTTACGAGGTGGCGTAATTGAATACATATATTTATATACTATATATATATATATATATGTGTTATACGAAATCATTATTAAGCTTAATTTATATGAAACAAAAAAAAAGAATATATGTACAGTTAGAATTTGTACAGAATATCAATTAACCAGTTGCAGTTTTAATAATACTTTTTATTCGAGAAACATTTTCATTCTATAATACAACTTATACAAGACTTGTATACCTGGTTGTGGGTATACCTGGAAAAATTCTGACAGTATATCTAAACATTATACCAATCTCCAATCAGGCGTAAATTCTATTGAACCTTATAGTTTGCTGTTAGTGATTAAATAACATTGAATTGTTTTACAATCATCCCAATTGTTTGATTAATCAACTCGCATACCCGACTGAATATTATGTAATAACACGAACTATGTATTACAATGGGGAAATAAATCCTGTTAGTAATTGAAATTACGTTTCCAACAATCATCCGACTCATATTCTAATCATAGATTAGTCGTAATTAGATTTAGAAGAAGAAAGAAGATTTTAATTGGAACGAATTTTTGAATCCTCTTTGGCGCCTTTCATTTCACGTTGCAGTCAACTCCCGGCGCGACAGTTCAAATTTTGTGATTCTGGTTGTTGGTTTTCATCACGGATGGCGCCACCCATTTCGATCGTCTTGTCGCAGAGCGTAGCGTCGGTTCTCTTCGCCGGCTCGACAATCTCGACAAGGGAAGAATCGGGGCATCCCGCAACAAGGCAGTTGCGCGCCGACAGCGGACGCGTCGCATCGTCGCGTTGACGTGTGATGGCACTTGAAGCCACCGGGATAGCGCAATACGATAGTAACAACATAGAGGCGGGTCGAAGGATCGTTCGAAGTAACGAAAAAAAGTCAGGCTTTATAAATTGTTCTAAGTCGCGGATTACAGTTGACAATACGAAAGTAGTGCGTGGGGTACAAAGTGCTACGAGGGATTGTGATTGTGTGAAGGAGGGAACCGACGCTAATAATGACTCCAACGTCTTCGACAGAGTCAGATCGAAGTGCGATAAAAGTGAATTATCGTGCAAAGTGATACGTGATAGGAACGGCCGCAACCTAGCAGCTGATAATAATACACATTGTGAAACCGGACGATTTTACGAGATCAAGTGCTGTAATCGTAGCTACGGGCAGGAAATCAATGGTTTTGGTAATAACAATATTAAAGGTGCCGTAGTCGTCCCGGATTCCAGAGACGGACTCGCGGGTGGATTATCGTCGAGCAGATGTACAAGACTCGGAGTCCCGATCTTGGTCAAAGATCGGGGCATGATCGCGGGGTGTTTAGCGAGCGAGAATAATAAGAAAATAAAGAATAATGTATCGCTACTGAGTCGCGTCGCAGAGGTGTACGGAAGGAATGCACAAAACAGCTGCTACTGCAGGGATGATCGTCTACCCGTTGGCACAAAAAGTTCTTTCGACTCGGTGACCGCGAGCCCCGCGCGGCTGGCACAAACATACAAACTCTACCGCGGGGAGGAGGGCAAGATGAACCTCACCCGGGATTCGGATATCGACGCTAACAATTATCTGAGGAAAAACTCCTCTTCCTCCTCCTCTTCATCCTCATCCTCCTCCACCTGTACACCGTACAAAAACACTGGCAGAACCTCGAGATCTGCCGAAAGTACGCCGGGGACCGGTGGTTGCGCAACAACAATCGGACAGGGCAAAAGCCCCGCTCGACCGCGGTGCAAATTGAACGAAAACAACTGCCTAAGCCTCCGCGACATACTCAGGTCTTTCAATGGGCCGATAAGCGAGGAGCAGGCCTGGGCGCTGTGTTATCAGTGCGCTAAGTGTTTCAAAGCCGCTATTCTACCCAGCCTCGGGGCTGAGGTACCCCGAAACGAACGGCTCTACGACGTCACGGAATTGGCTCACGTATTACTGCACAAAGATGGGGATGTCCACCCGACCACCATGCGTGACCCTGCCGTTCAACCGGGTGAGTAAACAGTGGGTATAATATAAGGAACCTGATCAGCCCTGCGGCTATATATATATATATCATAACATGATATTATGTCGCTGAGACACGTGTAGCTGCGGCACCCGACGATAGTGTATTAATTTAATGTTTACACGGGAGATTTACAGATAAAGTGGGAATGCGGGGTATTATCTATACACAGTGGGATATATGGCTCAAAAGGGTTTCGAATAGAAAGAACGAAAAAATAATAGATGTGTGTTTACACGTCAAATGAAATCTCTTACACCTGCGAGCATATATCGGCACGAGGGTTATAATGGGTGTTGCTTTCGTGTATTAGCATTAGTATCCCTCTCGCTCTCTCTGATCCGTTGGGGTAGGGTTAGGTGGTATAGGTATGTTAGGGTGGTCCTCGAATACCAACTTGAGGACTGAAGCATGGCAACCTTCAGACAAAAAGTGAAATAAATTGTCCCCAAATTTAGACACCTGTTGGAAGTTTCGAAAGAAGTCTAATATTCGGGGAGATGTTTTATTTTTTGTCTTTGTCTCAAGGTTTTCATACTTCACTCATCAAGCTGGTCTTCAGGACCACCCTGACGTACTACATATACGTCCGGTACGCCTATACATACGATATTAGATCAGAGTAAGGCGAGGCGGTTTAATTCATCCCACCTCGAACCAGGGAGAACGGATGGTCTCTGCACGCAAGGTCACGCTTCATCGATCAATACGAACGCCCACGCCGCGGGAGTTACGGTGTTGTATATGGGAGCAGCCTGCACACCCGTAATACATAGATGTACATGTATATACCTTAGGATTCAATAGATATATATATGTATATGTATAATATTTGGGGGTCGGTAGAATTTTGTCCGTGCCGCCCCTTGGCGATCGGTTCGTAATAAATTCAAAAATATCTGGGTTAAACTTGGATGAAAGCGTACGTGATATCGTAGGACAGTCGTTCATCGTAGGATGGGTACCGGATGATAAACTCGTGATAAGGTGGGACCTTGCAAGGTCGATTACGAACAAATGCGCCGATAAGCCAGTTGCAGAGGCTGAACTATTGCTATAGCAGAGAGAATAAAGCTTCAACATACATTTGCGGTAGATTGTACAGTCGCTTCTGATTTTATTGGCAAAGTATCGTAGAATCACACTCTCATTCATGCGTGTATAGATATATAGAACACTGTCTATATTTACGTATCTTGATTGTATATAGGACCTCGGGCTACGATATGTGGGTCGATTATATATGGGGCATCGTCATTTTATCGATAGTTACAAAGGTCATATAATAAGATTTCATTTACAACTGATGCAGGTATTACTCGCTATAACTCACCCATTATTAAACACGACACAATGCGTATATATATATATATACACTATGCTGACATGACAATGCGTTTTTATCCGAAGTAATAAGCTATAAGAGTATAGGCCTAACGCTGACCACTTCGATAAACAACACTTTAGTCATCAACGATAGACGCATGTAATATATTTGACGTCAACTAGAAATATAATCTGTACCGCATTTCGCTATCGACAAGACCATACGGTCTCTCGCTTTATGTCCCCTTCAAAAATTTAGTGCGGCTATTTGCTGTGCGTCATGTATGAAAACAATGAAACTATAACCGAATAGCCACTGGCCTGGGATTGTATATAAACTATTACTCATTCCATATCTGCAGTATAGGTGTATCATAATTATTAAGTAAGGCAAGTCTGCCTAGAGTATATCCATCTTCGTGCAGCCTTACCGATTCAACAACGTCCCGCTGAGGATGGGGGTCATTTCCGATATTTAATGACCACATGTTTTAATCGTTGAGACCTCCCCTTCAACAATCACTAACTTTTAGCCCTTGATTCGAAGTCTTTCGATGCGAAAAGGGTCGATAAACGAAACCTCGCGTTCAGGAACTACCTGGATCTCGTCTGCGAGGACTATTATCGCAATAACACTAAGGTGAGGTCTGAGGGCGTAATAAAATACGACTCCACAACAAATTTCAATAGAATCGAGCGAAGCGTTCCACAGTTATCGCCGATAAACGATTCTAACTTCCTGGACGCACAACTCCTCAACGAGCTATCCGACTGCGACACATAAGGGGTGTTTTTCGCACGTCAAGAGATGCCCTTTTAATTGGTATGAGGTACCGAGGGGTACGATAACATCCACTATCATTTTTCGGGGTGTTCGCGAGACCCCGATAATCACCAATTTACAAAATCCTCTGGGAATCGGCCAATTCTTAATCGATTGGGATGTGACTAGTCTCATTCGAAAGGTTATTAAATTTTCTAGAATGTATTTTTTTGATTTTTCGAAATCTGTTCAATTTTCGCCAAAATCCGTGAAAAGTACCTTGCCCCACTTCAAATCAATTATACAGTATAATAACTATACGTCCAATTATAACAGACTCGCTAAAAGAATCGTTTTCATTTTTGTTACAGATACCAGAGAGCCGTACACGTCGGAACAGAAGGTAATACAGCACCTTATTATTTCGCTCGCGGTATATTATAGCAATATAAGCCCAAAGTGCGGGTGTCCGCGGAGCAGCCATCAGTTATCCACCTCTGTGATAATAAACGTCTGTCGGGTTGTTATATATATCAAACGGACGCTTTTACACCTTGATACATTAAGCCGCAGGTTTTCGGTGCGCTGGATCACCATCTGTTTACCATTTTTTCACCATTTAACCGTTTGAAGTTTTAACTCGAGTTAAGCTCTCTTCTTCTTCTTTTTCTTCTTATTCTTCTTCTTGTTATTTGAGCGTATGTATGCCCGTTTCTTGGCACGCTGACCCCCATTCGAAGGCAATGGTGGTCATCCTCCGATCAGGATGATGGTACAGGTACCTACCTTGTACTGTATAGATATATCCATACCGTATCACACATATACCTAAACGCATATTATACACACACGGTATGTATAGAAATTGTATTTGCGGGGCTCTTCATGGCACACTTTATGCCCCCTTGTCGTCTCTCTCTCTCTCTCTCTCTCTCTCTCTCTCTATTTTCTCTGTTCCTCTCTCTTTTTGCCTTACTCTCAATTCCTCCCACGACTCCCAGCTCCCCTCACGTACCCCCTGCGGCATCTAGCTCTACTGCACGAGCGTTAACGTTCTCACGGCCCTAAAGTGCCAGCGTACTTCTATTTATGTATATTATAACGTCGACGTGGTGTCTCCTCTCCATTTACCAAAGTGTATTAACGTCCAGTTTATTCTCCGCATATCTGCAATGAGAGACAGAGAAGCTGTTTCCTCGGAGTTAATAAGGTTCAAAGATTAATGGTATGGCGAAGGTGAAGGAGCGACTCTCTCGCATGAGGCAAGAAGATAAACATACGCTCTTCCATATATATTTACACTACGCGAAAATGACACCAGGCTACTTACTCTTAGTCAATTTCTTGACAATATTTTCTACCGGAAAATCACCCCTTTCAACGATGCATATAAACGAAATTTTTTACTACCCGCGGAACCATTCATCAAACTAATATAAGAACTGTTAGCAATTAATAACATCTGATTTCTTACGTATACCGCACGTATGAGACAAAGTGCAGGACACCCTGTACAATCCGTATATATATACATAGAATCGTCAGGAGCCTCACCATCGTTTTGTATGAATTATGGGATATACTATAGGTATACGTATATAACAGCTAAACCATGGTGCTCTGTATCTCAGTCCATCCCTCCCGCAATTCTATTGTATGCGATTGTTTTCTTTACGGGTCCGTGACGTTGTTAAGCACTGCAGCAGTCCCCTCCGGGCCGCCCCGCAGGAAGTACCGTCTCGGCCCCACGCCTGCAGGGAACTAGCTGGTCAACACCGGATCGTTCTCCGGTCCGGATACCGAACACAATTAAGGGCCTCCTGCTGCTGAACGTGAAGGAGCTTTCCATAGCGGAGTAAAATTTCAACGAGATTTATGGCCGGCGTTAAATTCACCGTATATCCGTATTCGTTTATGATCCTCGACATATGTGCGGCAGACGATGTTAAATGTTTAATATTTTTTCTGCACGAATTGATGGAAACCGAATCGCTGTGGTATACAGTTGCTAAATTTTTACGAAAGAGTTCGAGATAAATCCGTGCAATCGAAACTACGATATAATACACCATCCTGACTCGAGTCCTATATATGAGATATCGTATCACGGTCCAGCGAACGCCTGAGGGAGAGCACCCACATTCACATTTCTGTAGGACAGGAGGCCATCGTCTCCTACAATTTGAAGTAGTCAGATACACAGCTCAAGCCTTGCTTGGCTTCGGCCTGTAATCCTCTCCGCAATGTTCATTATACGACTCGTTCATGATCTATCGTTGTATCAGTTTATTTTATTCTTTTTTCACAACATACGTTCATCAGGCAGAGAAAATTTGTATATATGTAATCATGTATAATATACCTACGGGATTCGGGTAGCGGAATCATATAAGTATAAACAACTGTGGATCGATTAATGTATCTAAGATATGCGTGTCTCTTTTCGCGTCGCGGTTTTGAGCCTATTATAGATAAAACGAAACCCAGTGTGCAATATTCCGTTTAATAGCACCTCCCGCACGCGTTCAGACCAATGTTTTCAGGTCAGGTGAAATTGGGTAGGGTATCACCTTAAAGCGTGGTTATTCATCGATTATAAAATCCAGAAATTGTTGGCCCGCGCGACGATGAGTTTTCATGCTGCAGCATTCGTAAGTGTGTCTTATATCGTATTGTCTTATACCTTTCCGTATACTATGCATATGTGTATAACTAAATGACATATACGTCGCCGTAGGCTATATACGGTGATCAATAGTGTACCTGTACCTGTAACCGACAATATATCATATTTATTGCACCCTGCGCTGCCTGTTCGTCTTGCGGGAACAATAAAAACTACTTTACCGTATCGTATCGTATAATCGACGGAGTTAGAGAGCCAGGGGTCAGAAGCGACAGGTGCGAGAGGCTGCGGACGACTTTGTATAGCCGACCGCACAGGCACGGCTCCGGATACCTGTAGATTGTTACACGGCGTAGGTATAGTAGTATAGGTTCGTCTGCAGCCTCTGCCTAACTCCCGCGGTCCAAACAGCGTGAATAACGGAACCGTAGATACGGCGCGGGGAGGGGAGGATGATAGAACACAACTGACCATTCAAGTCGAGAGCATATTATTCGCAAACTCTGGCGTTATATCATAACTGCAGAATAACTGCGCAAAACAATATCAATTCATGAAATAGGAGCAGCTCATCGGCAGCCGCCGATTGTTTTTTATGATTACACTGCTATTTTGCCGTTAGTTACACAGTTATGATCAGTTACCGAATATAGTATAGTCTTGTGTTTTAGACTCGTATAGAGGTTAACATAAGAACAGCTATACTCATCATCATACATGTAGTCGTACTATATTTATATGCTTATCTGCATCCTGTTTGCAGCTCGTCTTCTCACTCGGCCTGATAGTATTCGGAGCTCTGGACTTTGGGCTTGACGAAGAGGAGGAAAGACGCGTTGCCCCCGACCTAGAAGCCCTCATAACGCTCATGACGCAACCCGGTAAGGATATAGCCCATCGTTGATCGGTTTCGTTTTAACGTCATACGGTATATGGTATAATATAATTGCGTACACGTATATAGTACGTTCGGCAAAGTTCTTATTCTCATTAAGCGAGGTATGCTGCTGCTGCGATATGCATGCGTGAGGGAGAAAACTTTCGTTATAAGAAATACATATTTTAATCTTGGAATAGAAATTAACAGAATACTCTCGTTCACACAGCGGAGAGAGGTATGTACGCAGAGATCGGATTAGGGCGGATCGCGATCGGACGTTAAATCTCTCGGGGTCCCATATCATACCTGCTGTACCTCCTCTATACACCTACCTGCTGCATCAACGCTCTGTTATGTGCCATACAACTTTCTCGGTATATATGAGAATAATAAAATACATTTTTCACCACACCTGCGCGGAAAGTACGACTTTCTGCTCGTCGGGTGAGCGGGAAGTCGTACTTTCCGATGCCAAGGGGATGGTGAAAAATAATATACGTCACACAGGAGCAAAACAGGCCATCCATCCATATGCGTAACGTACTATAACATCGTTCGAACAACTTGCGCTCTAGCTATACACTCGATTAACAATCATCAGTCTTATCCAGTTTATTCAGCAGCCCGGACAAAGCTGATTGAAGTCACTCTCAGAGCGTCACATAGCGAATGCGATGGAAGGAGTATGAGGATGAATTCACATGGTATATATAAAATCGGAAAGTCGTTGTCCCAACATCCTGCCGCTAGCATGTATATATATAATACGTATAATTATGTAGTGGCGTGTGAATATATAGACGGAAGGAAAGAAAAAAAAAAAAAAAAAAAAAAACAGAAACCCTAGAGATATCGATAAAGTTTCAACGGCTGCGAAATTTATCACGTTTCCTTATCAGACTGCAGCATCCTCTTATACTTGCACGCATATAACATGTTGTAAATATATGTATATCGGAGAAATCTGTTACCGATTTTCATTCAACGAAGGCACGTATACATATATATATACCGTCAGCCGAGGGTCAATTTTTCACGGTGAATTCAGTGCCGCCGGAAGTAGTTAGAGACTAACAATGATTCTGGTTCCGGCGCCATCGCCCCGATTTTTCGCGCTGACCTATACTATACCATACTATATTATAATACATGTGCCTGTATACACATCATTCGGTCGTATTGTTATACGCGTGCGCAACCGGAGCAGAAACGATAGAAAGGTAGATTATACCTATAATATACCGACAGGCATGCGTATATAGATATAGAGAAAGCCGCAGCGGAGGAATACGCGCGGATCTTTATCGTTTTGCGGGAAAGCACTCCACGTTGGTTAAGTTTTTTGGAAAAGGCTCGTTTACTCGCAATATGGATGTAGAAGTCGGTCTGCAGTCAATGCAACGTGTAGCCGCATATAGGTCGGAATAATATAGTTGACCGATTGATCAATTCCAGAAGATGACTCGGAGGTCGAAGAACGTCTGCAGGAAACCGACGACGAGGGTATCGAGAGGGACTCCGGTGAGAGTGAAGACGACCCGTTACACCAGACACCCGATGGTCACGGAGTGCATCCGGGATACATACGGAGAAATACGCCACCGCCTAGGCTGCGTCCACCTGCCCCATGCTCCGTCAATACCGTGCTGCAAGTGAGTCTCACGTCTTTACGGTGCATACTGTCATCCCGCACAGTAACTTGCGGTGTTATACATCACCTAATCTCTCGTGACGACTATTTCCCTGCGGGATCTTGTTTGACCCTATGTTTTACCACCTCCCTGCAAACGGTCAACTTCGCGATTCCGTGAATAAATGTTCAATTCTGTCCTGGTCCAGCTGTGCACGAGGCATCTTCAGGGAACGCAAGAACAGGCGGACACCCACTACAAGGCTGTGATACGCGCCCTTGTCGCGGAGGTTCTCGAGCTCTCCCATTTCCTCGAGAAGGTCGCTGCAGACAAACAAGGCAACTCTAGTTCGACGGCAAAGGTTACCGGGGACCATCATCTAGATACCCTCGATTTTAGCGACTGGGTGAGTGAATTATATACGATCAAAGTATAATATCTTACCATCTTATGTATTTTTTAATTGGTCCTCGGGGACGTCGATCGTTCCATAGGGATCGCGATCCTGCGACCGAGGCTAATTCACTCGATGCAGTATATAGTATTTCCTTAAGTACCCCGTTTTGCCGCCCCTCTCTACGTATAATGAAAATAATCGTTGTTCCCTTCCTCTATATAGACTAACGTCAGGATATGGCGGGCGCTGCAAGTACGTAGGTATAAGATAGACATGGAAATAACTGTGTATAGCTTTAGAGAATTGTATAGGTGATAACTACATATAGTTGTTTCAGTAAATTCAAAGATAATATCAATTGTTTGATTTCCATCCGTTAAATCGGTTTCTGCAAAAATACCTATACCATATGAAACCCGGTCGAGTAATTCCGCAGTTGAAAATAAAAATCAATTATCTTTTCTTTTCGAATGAAAAATAAACTCATTATCGCCGATTGACATACGTATGAATATTATACACCTATGATTGTGCATTCGTTTATAGTATAGTATAGAAACACAGGAACTTGCTACACGCGTGCACGCCGCTATACATTTGCATGGCATGTTTATATTTATAGTTTACCAAGGTACAGGTATGTGCATTGGCACGGACGTATATCATACGTGTTTTAGAATTTTATTTGGATATAAGGTATAGTTATATTCAAGGTGGTACAATTATAGGGGTGTAGATATACCTATGCGCAGTTGGTTGCGATTTCGTAGAGTAATAAAAGAGTCGACGACTGTTTGCCGCAGGCGAGGTTCTGGGTGCAAGTAATCGGCGAGTTACGTAGAGGAGTTAAGTTGAAGAAGGTCGAGGGATCAATCGGCGGTGGAGGAAATGGACATGGACATGGAAATCTTGGCGGTAAACGGGTACGAGGAACCGGACGAGGTATCGAGTTCGAATTGACGCCCTATGAAATTTTGATGGACGATATAAGGGCGCGAAGATATCGCCTCAGGAAGACACCGTCGCCCGCTCCACACCTGAGAAAGGACGCCCACGCGGTGATACTGGATTTCATCAGGAGCAGACCGCCATTGAAAAAGGTAAATACCACACCGATCCGGTAAAATCAAACTTACAAACGTCACGAGCGATTAAATCGTGTCAATTTCATGTTATAACCCAAACCCGAAGGTCGATCAACGGCTGGAGTAATTTGCGTTCCTACCTATATCCTCAGTGCAGGGCCGGATGCAGGGTATAACGCAGGAATATAATATCAACTCTTATTCGTTTTCACTTCCCTCGGCAAACTATATTATAGTCTGTCTAGCGATCCGCAGGTGATAACTTATATTACGTTGCTTTCGTATACAGTTTTTTCTTCGGTTTATTCATTATCGCAGATAAGATAAAGCCCGAGATTATAACCTTAGCGCGGGTGCTGATCCAGCAAATATAAGAGAATTACAACTCGATATAACTGAAAATTCCACTGCTTAATCTATCGATCCTTAACGATTACGTTTAAGGCATCGGAACGGAAGCTACCACCTTTGAAAAGACAGTCGACACCCCGGGAACTGCTAATGGAGAGCATAAAGCGACCGCCGAGACCCCTGCGTCCGTCTTCCAGCAATAAGAAGGCGGCCTCTGGGAACAGGAACCAGCAGACGACTCCCACGCGAGATGACGCCTCAGGTATGTCGGAGTAGCATAGAATACCTAAGTAGTTCTCGATTTTCGTTTGAATATGTGCCTGTGTTCGGTTCGAACGGAAGAAGCTCAGGTCAAAGTGATCGGCTGAACGGTCTACAAGTCGGTTTCGCATCGCGGTTAGATAATTGCCGTCTACTACCAACCGTGGTGGAACCGCCGCCCGGTTAGCGGTATAACTCAAGTAAGTACGTAACTATATCGCGGAGGGAAAGGGATCGAAAGGAAAGGCGGCGGACTACTGCTCTCCTGCTGTATAGTGATCTCGCGAGATCTTCATACCGCGGCAGTATACGGCTCGTCGCTCTCAAAGAGACGTGACAGCGTTCGTTCTTCGTATTGTTTTGTTTTTTTTTTTTTTTTTTCTACACTTTTCGAATCACTATCGAACTAACAGTGCACCAGCCAACGTCGCGGTGTGCCTCAGTATTGTCTGTACACGCGCAATATATAATATCGCGCGGAGGCGATTAGATTTGGAGGCGTTTTACACCCGTGTAATATATACCCGTGTCGACTTTCTCTTTGAACTATATAATACTCGCGTAAATTATATATCCACGCTGAATTGTGATCGGCTCATATACTATAGGTTCGAAAATGATTTCAAAATGGCTGCAGAATTTCAACCGGACCTTTTAGATGCCCGTGATACCGGCTGCGTCACTATATTTGCCATACAAGTGATACATACTATATCCATGTCTCAATGTTAGTATATCGAACATCATTTAATACCTGATATCGGTTCGAAAACGGCTCGGGCGGTCCAACAGTGAATCGTCAGCCTAAGATGCGATTGGAAATGGAGATGGAGCGTGAAGAGTTAGCTACAAATACTTCAGGTAAAATCGTTCGCTGATTTCGCTGTATGGATACGCCAGATTTGTATATAATTATTCCGATAATTCTAACTGTATTATACTTTAGCGAGTCCTCGGCATGTTATCTTCGTGTCTTTTTATAGACTGCGATTCGTCATTTTGACAATATGATTATACCATATATTTATAAACATGTATGAATGATGACGATGATGAAAAACAGGAAACAATTAGATGATTGCCTTATAATCGTTTCTTCGTTAATTAATACTCCGTGCTTCTTTGTGCGCTTGTTTTGAGATTAACTCTGTATTCGTTGAGAATAACCTGCACCGCTGTAGCTAAATGCCTGCGGAGTGAGAGCTTGCAATGTGTACAGGTAAGTTATTGTAAGAGAGGATGTGAAAAATCTAGATTTTTCCCACGTGACTGCCAAGAGCCTCTCGAATTTAGTACATAATTGAAGAAATTCTTATAATGGTAAATGGAACTTCAGCCCGGTTCGAAACTCTTCGCATTTGTATAATTAATATTTTCGCTATTTTTCCCCTCGACATGACTGACTCGACCTGCCCTGTCAAGTCTGCCTACCGTAACGAGATACCCGACCCATATTTCGTACCCCTCGCGAAGCCTCGACAATGTAAAAGTGTAGCGAAACCAGCGTATACCTATACCTGTATTTATACGATAGTTTACCAGACCCGCTTCCTGTATCCCGCGTGTCGATGTATAGACGACGACGACTACGGTTAGCTAGCACGAGCATACGTCTGCTATTCTCGCCCAGGTGATAAATCAATAAAACTACCCGATATATGTATACCCGTGCACATCTCCGCCTATACATTACACTTTGAATACGCTCCTGTATGCATATTATACCGGGGGTATTCGTGGAACCGCTTCATGGGGATGTGTGAAAACGCCTGCGTTCAGGCAACTCGACAGTCAAGCGATTAGGTTTTATTTCGCATATTGCGTGCCCATTGGCTACATGGAAGAAAAAAAAACCTAATCGCTTGATGTTTGAGGTGCCTGTATGCAGGCGTCCTATGAACCGTTTCCACGAATACTCCTGACGTACATATAGCTGTGAAGATAAATAGCCAGAGGGCGCAGCGCGGTCCCTCGAATGGCTCGTGTTATTATGTTGTATGACATAGGCAAATTTCGGTATAACGTGAATATGAACGTGAACGTGTATTGCTCAGTAAACCGAATGAAAACAGAACCATCGCAGTTTTATCCGTCTTTAACTCACGGGATAGCACCAGCGCATGCATGTTGCGCTCTCTCTTCAACACGCACGTGGTTGAATGACGTAAGCCAACTCGTGCAGGCGTTAGGCACCAGCGCATACACCCGTGCGCGCTAACTAATGCGTCATCAGGCGCTGATCGCGCCCCCGCAATACTTTTGGTAACTATACTCATGCCCATACATATACTTGCTCTCGGGTATACATCGAGCTGACATGCGCATTCACGATTGCCCGAACGTCTCACCCGGGCGAACAGTCCGGGGTTGACACTGGTGGATGTAACAATCACCTTCGCCGCACGTTTCGCGTGTTTATTCCCTATTTGCGATTTTACCCTATCGCTCGGTCTCGCCGATCGCGAACTCTATACCACGGGGTTATTTAATCAATCTTGTTATATCACGGGCGAGTTAGGTTCGAATTATATTCGCGCACCATCGAGTTCTATCTAATACATAAGGTCCAAATGGCTGTGGGACGAGACGAAACTAATCTAAACGAAACGAAACGAAACGAAACGAAACGCGGAGCAACGAATTTGTAGAGGAAATAGTATTGTCGAGTGTAATATTGTGCGTCACGTTTAGAGGTATATAGTAATAGATTGAATATTAGCTGACTGTCTTTATCCCGGAACATCAGTGCCCGGAACAGAGCGCGGAATATGGCTTCGGACTTTTGAAAAATCAATATGATTGAGCGCGTATAGTTGTATCCGGCGATACGTGCGGTAATTCGGTTCAAATTTATCGCGTTAGCTGTAGTACTACGGTCCAACGTCGTTTCGCTGGACCAATAAATAAAGGATATTCTCCAGTTGACAAAATCTGTGTGATTGTCGTACGTGGGATTAATAAATATCGTATAAGATGGACGTCGGGTGATGAGCGGACCAACCAGCTGTGCGCTGTGCGATCAATAATCCAGGCGGTTTACGGAATTAAATAAATCCCCTCATCTTCGAGGGCCGACGGCTTATACAAAGTATAGTTATCACTTCGCCGTAGTGATCACCGCGATTCTCTCGAATATAATAATCGCCTCCACTGCGCGATGACTCAGAGTCTGGCGATAATGTCTCCTAGGTTCTCTCCGGTGGTATTATAAATTCGGCGCGAAGCTAGATAGGCGGTATAGAGTCAAGTGCGTGAGAAGGACCCGGCTATACTGAGGAGGCGATGTTGTTGGCGGTTGGTGGTGAATCGCGTAGGATCGTCCTGGGCGAAGTGCCACCCGTCCAACAAGAGCAGGAACAGGAGCCAGCGCAGGACGTTGCGGCTCAGTGGCGCGTCCAGGATAATCAGGACGTGCCGCATCCGAGGCGTACCGATGCGTCGTCCAAGGGGGAACGATTTGTTATCGATTCGAAGATCAGGAGTGCTAGTAGGGAAAAAAAGGCTCACCAAGGCGCCGGAGCCGAGGATGATAAACGTCGCGCAAATAGGAATTGTAAGTCGCGTAGGAGACGCGTTAGGGTCTCAGGTAATCATCCATTATTCATCATTATTCATCCTCCATCTTTTTACCCAATCGCTATGGGATAATATCTCGCATATATAGGTACATACTTACATGTACACGTACCCATACACTACATGAGTATGAGCTTCGTATTTCTGGTGTGTAGCATGCGAACGCTTCTTGCTGCCGAACGTGTAATCCAATTACTACGTACAGGTGTATCCCAGCTCAATCTAATTAGGGGTATTATTTATGATGTTTCAGGTGCCGGAGCCCGGGATGATGCAGCCGCAGGTAACACCGAACTAGTTACCACGCCGAAATCATCGAGGCGAGAATCTGCGGACCCAACCATCGCACCGCGCTATCAACCACGGCGATTGATTATTCCTCTCGATTTCAAGGTGACTATATACCTACAGGGGAGAGCGGGGTAAAGCCGGACACTTTCATATTTCGCAGCGTCTTATAGGCCAAGATAATTTTTTAGTTACCAAAAAAACAAAGGTGTCTTCTGAAAATGTTACATCTTCTTATTTTCTTGCAGCTTGACGGGGAAGACGACGACGATGACGACGATGACGACGACGAGGACGTTGTCACAAGGTTCGATGACGATCCGGCCGGGTGTTGGAGGGACGAGGGAGACGACGAGGATGTCGACGAGGATACGGGCGGACAGAGAGCGAGGGCCGGTGAGTCGGCGAATCCATGGCGACGGACAGGTGGGCTGAGACTTACGAGGAACGAGTACCATCGTTTCTGCGATACGCAACTAGAGTGTAATTGAAGATCCTATATCTATGTCAGAAGTTTTTTTCTTTTTTCCATTGCCAATTTCATATAGCTATATCCTTATACTTGTATCTATACCTACATGTACATATTATATAGTATAAACACGCCACTCGTATGTAACGAACGTTTTGCACGTCCATTATTTTCGACGATCTTGTAGATGGTGAAACACGGTACTCATTCCTTCCTCTACTTTCATATTTATTTTTCGATTCAACACCCTGTGACGTTGAATCCCCCTCATTTTAGCTAAAATGAAAAAGGATCGCCTGTATACCTCATTAGAATTATTATTTATACCCGTGGAGGCAGTGCTTTCGATTATTAGTAGAAACGCATGTTAGTCTATAGTGGTGAGAATAGTATCGGCATTTTGTGGAATTGTAATCGTGTATCGCTGTTTTAATATTCTATATACATTTACATATTTCACGCAGCGTACGACCTGGCAACCCAATGCCCGTCTAGGAGAGTTTCGAGCCGTAGACACACCGTGGTCGGGGCGACCGGCGCAGGACTCGGTGGCGCTCCTGGGACCTTGTCGCTTCCGCATTCGAGGCCGCAGAGCAGACAGCAGGAGCCACGAAACCTCAACAACGCTACGGCTACCACGACGGTTAACGCAAAGGTCAAAGATCGTGGGCTCCTTGATCCGGAATTTCCTTCGAGCATGAACAGCTCACAGGATGAACTAGCCCAGGAGGTATTATCCCCGTTTCGCACGATTTTTTAATATTCAGAAGATTGGATAGTACGGATAATGATTCTTCTGACAATCTAATTCTAGGGATAAGCGGTTTGAATTTGATTTTTCGAATTTACAGAAGTCACCAAACAAAGTCAATGAGTCGCTCGGCAACATGTTCATGAACGATCGTCTCTCGTTGACACTAGAAGAAATCGTTCATATCCGTAGCGTTCTAACTAAGGCTGAACTCGAGTCGCTTCCGGTTGAGGGTCGCGTCAAGGAAGATGTAGAAAAGAGACGCGTATGTTTCCTGTGCCTCAAAACCAGGTTTGGTATCCTCGGTCCATGGGGACAGCGATGCCGTCTCTGCGAACGTACGGTTTGCGTAAAATGCCACTCAAAGGTCAGTAATCGTCATAACTTGATTTCTTATAGGAAATCAGAGACCAAGGAAGAGAAAATGAATGAAAAATTTGGTATGAAAAATGTTCAGATAGAGTTTACATACCAAAATCTTGATCCATATAGATGCGGATACCTACGGAGCACTTTGCTCATGTCCCTGTCGTCCTCCTGTCGCCGAGTCTTATGCTTTCACCACCCTCGGAAGTAGACGGAAAGGACTATTCCTCTCCGAGTCATGGTACTGTCCGTAGCCTCTGGCCTCGACCAGCTGGTGGCGTAGGCTCCGCGCCGGCATCACCGGCCACAAAACGTCGCGATCCAGGCTTAAGGAATACGACGCCGACCCCAACACCAACACCTTCGGTGGCAGGCAGCTCCCACCAGGACGACGAGGGAGCGGCATGCAACAGCCTACCCCCCAGCAACAATAGCCCAGCTGCTAGCTCGGCACAAACGTTGGATAAAAGGTATGTCGGTGTATTTTTGAATTGAAGGGCGATTATGTTGTATGCATACTATGTTGCGTAATTCATTAATGTTTTGGTATTTTTCTTCCGTTTCATAAATACAGTCGGAGATTTTACTGCAGCAGTGCAAACAGCAGTCCGGCACGGACGTCGGCGTCATCCTCGCGTTACGGAGCTGGTGATTTACGAGTAGCCGAAAGGCTGCGCGGTGTTGCGATGGTTGTGTGTCACGACTGTCGGATAATGGTACTCCAAATAATAAAGAGCTCGCGCACAACCCGCGCTACGATACGCAACAACGTTATTTCGCGGCTCACATTGAACTTGTCCCCAATATACGTTTAAACGATTAAGGTTTGTAGTTTGCAGGTCACATGCACGCATATACGCAATATGAATATAGGTAGTAAATATAAATATAATTCTACATACTATACTATATACCATATAAAATTATATCAAGTTATTAAAAATCAAAATACTATATCCACGCGAATTCATGCGCGTATAATAATAATAATAATAATAATAATAATAATAATAATATTAATAATGAGAATAATGAGAATAATGAGAATAACGAGAATAATGAGAACATTGTTAATTACCACGCAACGTATGTATTTGTTCGCGAGAGGAATCTTTCTTCAGTTATATTATCACGATATACCATTATTTATTTTCTATTTCGCATTATAACGTGTTTACGTATGTTACACGCATACGATAGAGAGTTGAATCAATTTCTTTACCCGTAGGCCGTGTTCGATATGAAAGGGAATTATTTTGATTAAATGTCAAATGAAAGAAAAGAGAAAATAAAACAATGATCAATATTTATGTAATATAGCCAACATTGCAGCGCGCTTGGTTTATGAATTACATTGCAGCTATTCGCGCATATTATTCTAAATAATCTTGTATACAGATGAATTGTACAGGTATACCGCTGCTGATAGTGTATAATCCGCAGTCTTGACGGCTATCATTCGCGCGAAATATTTTAAATCCCTAGCTAGGACTCTAAAAATATCTCGAATAACGCGGGATCGCGCCGTCATCACTGTATGGATGTATGTACGATGGATGTATGCACGTAGTTACTTATACCTACATACATACCCGTACAGGCATATGTATACACACGCACGCGGTATACATAATATGCTTATAGGGCTCGTCCGATTCGATTCCATTTGCGTCAATTCTTATCTTATATTATATCAAGGAACACATCAACCGATCCATATATTCTCGTAATTTGCCAAATGGCAAATTATAAAATCTGGACCTGTTTATGTATACGTATTTATATTTATTTAGTTCTTGTTTATTTGCCTCTATTGTCAACCGTTGATTTACACTTTTATAACCAATGATAATGATTTGCAGACTCGTGCATTTGTAGATATACATTATATACATAAATAATATTCGCACCAAGTTCGTTCTCATTTTAGCTAGTTAGACGATTCAATTAATATTGTTTTCTCTTGTTTTCTTCTTCATGTGGATACACACATACCAGCTATTGTTCTTATTAATCAAAAAATTGAAATACTAAGTTTAAAATACACTTGAAGAAATGATAATATGCAGTTTCTGTGAGACAGTGAGAGCCGAATATTTTTCTGTTTTAAGAAAACATATAGTAATTATACGCTTACGTGGTATTGTTTGCTTGTTAATTATTTGTTTGTTTGGTTGTTTGAATTTTCGCGACCCATTTTTCATTGTGTTTATATACTAGTTATTATAAAAAATTGTTTACCGTTTGATATAAGCGAATAACGTTTCTTTGATTACATTTTCTTCTTCTTTTTCGTTATGTGTGTCTTGGGTGTTGGTATATTGCGTACTTGGGTACATAAGTGTGGATGGCACGTGAGCGCGTCTTTTCGTTGGTTTATTTTTTATTCGTAGACAAATTTTGTAGATATGTGATACGGAAGTATAAATACAATTCCGTTTGCGTCCGCGCAATTTATGAATTTATATGAAGCGATTGGATAGAGTGAAATGTAATAAAAAGTTTTTTTTTCAATTGTAAAATTGTTACATAGGTAATGCTGACCCCCATAGAAGATATAATGATAATGATAATAATAAAAAAGAAATAAAAAACAAAAGAAGAAAAGTAAAATTTGTAAAGTATTTTGAATCTTCAAGTTATATCGGATATACATGCATGTGCGCATATAGAGTCCTCTATAAAATATTTACCTATTTTTCCTATAGAAGTTGTTTAGAAACAAAGTAAAATTTGTCTTCGCACCGGATCACCGGAGTGATGCACACACACACACAGACACCCATTCATACACATACTCCCCAAAACGTATCAGTACGATTGGACAAGAAGTTGGCTAGTTTAAAGAATTTAGTAACAGTGAAAATTTCAACCAATATCGAATGTGAAACGAAATGTCGAAATAAAGAGGAAAAAAAAAAAAAAAATTAATAAAAAAGAGAATGTAATAAAGAATTATAGATTGTTAAGCACGGCGAATAGGTGGTGTACGAACCCTAACTCAATTATCAAATATAAATATTTACAGCCTTGATGAAATTATATCACTGTTCAATAAACCTGAATAATAATATCACATATGCATTCCCTCAGTAGCGATGGTATACCTATTTCATAATTTTTCATATTTAACTATATTTAACTAAAGTTGAAAAAAAAAGGAGAGAAAATAATAATAATTAATGATGAAAAAAGTATTATGATAAAAGGAGGGTTTCATTTTCCTTGCAGGAATGAATAAAAATCACGATATAATCGCACGGGTCTTGTTTTTCGTTTACTAAACATATTTATTTGTCATTATAGGCATATGTTATACGTGATTACGGATAGTGGGTAGAGTCCGCGAATAAATAAATTGCAGCTATACTCCTCCTGCACCGAAGATGAGTATTCTTCGGCACCTATTCAATTATATTGCCGGTGTGGAGGAGTTATATTAGACCGTAATATTTTACTATGAAATAAATAAATTGTCTATCTAAACGGGGTGAATCGCGATGATCGTATATCATCGTGTGTTTAAGCTTTGTTCACGGCGTCGATCGCTTTAATGGCTTCGGCGAATATGTCCTCGACAGCGCCTTCAGCGTTTATCTGCAGTGTGAAACGATTGGTTAGGAAAGGTACATCAGAATATAGGTATCGGTAAAAGGAATCGAAACTCGTAATTCCAGTATAGCTTACCTTGACAACCTTCTGCTTGTAGTGTTCGACGATCGGTCCGTTCTTCTCATTGAATACCTCGATTCGTTTTTTAATCGTTATCTCGTTGTCGTCGGCTCGTCCCGAAGACGCCGCACGACCCAACAGTCTTTTGGTCAGGGTCTCGTTCTCGACGTCGAAAAATAGGACCAGGTCGACGGGACCAATCTGAAATAGTCAATTCGATGCATACATAGACATTCTTCACATCACTATTGGCAACTACTATACGAGGTTGAGAACTCACTTCCTTTTCGAATTCGAGTCCTTGGCTAAGTTCGCGAGGGTATCCGTCAATCAGAATCCCCGGGACGTTGTCCGCCTTCCCCTTGTTGATCCTCTCCTTTATCAGCGCGAGAACGACGTCCTGTTGGCGGGTATAAGATGGACGAATCCAATCACATTATTTATACGCGCATATTATCGTACTCACGGAAGGTACGAAGAGTCCTTGAGACATCAACTCCTGTAGTTGACCGCCCCTCGGACTGCCGCTCGCTACCTCCTCCCGCAAGAGGTCCCCGCTGCTGAGATGAAGGAAGCCGTATTTTTTAACGATTCTCTCGCACTGGGTACCCTTACCGGATCCCGGTCCACCGACCACCCACAGCGTAACCGTCATCTCTGAAGATGTATGTTTGCTACTATGTAACTTGATCTCTTGCAACTTTTTATGCGCCTGGAAAACGAACACCTTTATATTGTGAGAGATTCAAGAACGAGTATAATAACGGCTGATAGGTGACAACTCGTCGTTTGAAATTCGGCCATGAAATCGCGCTGTTTTTATATCGAATTTTATTTCTGAATCATATTATACTGGCGCCCGTCCAATTTTCGAGGATTCCTATATACAGTGACCCGTTCCCGTAGCTATTCTCTTTCCCAAGGCACGATTTATTCGCGTGTAATTGCTTATGAAAAAATCGCGCCGAAGTAGATTCGTATTGTACCTATGTATATACACGTATGCTACATAAGCCGACGTTCAAGCCTCAATGTATAAGGGGCGGAGGTATCCCGTGTATTATGTATATTACGCGGGGAAAGTAATTCAAACGCAACAATGCAGTTCTACGCGCGTCTCACTACGTACCTGAGCTATGTTGTTCCCCGGTTTGATCTGGCGTCGTAAAGTTATTCTCTCGCGTATCTCGGTAATGCAAAACAACGATATTAATGAGAATAGCGGTATGAGACTCCACCAAACTGACGAATGTATATCTCTGCTGTTCCGGAAAATTGTATCCGCCGAATCGCGGTGGCGATTGGATTATAGTGGGACTGCCGCGCAACGAGTCGGTTAGATATACAGACTCGTACGTAGGTAGCTGTGTATACCTATGTATAATAGGTTGCTATGGCTGCCCCTGTCCTGCGTAAACTAGCCCTAGTGTACACCTACAGCTCTACGTGTGTATAATGGTCAGCCCCTCTGCCTTCGCAGGCAGCTGGGTTTATAAATAAATATATGTTAGCCGTCCAAGGCTCCGCGAATATAGCATCGTCGGATCTGTTACGGTTGTTCGGTGAAAACATTCATTTTTTTTTATCATTAGAGAAGCGACGGAGATTATAATTATATCATTCCAGCTAACGGGTCGTGAATCGACACCG
This sequence comes from Tenthredo scrophulariae, assembly GCA_963978835.1. Lineage (NCBI taxonomy): Eukaryota > Metazoa > Arthropoda > Insecta > Hymenoptera > Tenthredinidae > Tenthredo > Tenthredo scrophulariae. The sequence goes on from OZ022232.1 coordinate 19,977,172, forward strand.
AATAATGATTTGCCCTGCTGATAATACGGGTGGGAAGGATCGAGGCTTTCGTAACATGCATATTCTCGATCTAATTTCGACTACGTGAAATAATATGTATTACGTCGATTCCCAATTGTTGTCTTCCGCACGGAATTAACACCGATTCATAGCTCGTTTCTATTTCCTCCTTCTGTATACAATATACACATCCGAGATGTGTGATGTAAAACGATTGGGCGGTGTTGAGCTCTGACTAGAAATAACTCGATAGAAATTATATGTAAAAGAATCGTAACGGACCCCGCGAAATCTCAATCTAAATGAATATTGATTCAAAATTTCAAGATCCAATAGAGGACCGATATAAAGTGATATAATGTAAACACAGAAAGAAAAATTACAACTCATAGAATTTAGCAAGCGTTCGAAAGGTGTTTACCTCTTCTGGTATACGAGGGCATGCAGGTATCACAACCAGCGCCCAAACTCCATTCCAATCATTTTCATTCAGCGAAGTGTATAGGCCATAAGAACTTTGGTCTTGACCGTATATAATTAGTGACAGTTGACCGGTTGACGTTTGCCAAAGGCGTCGCTGCGTCCAGCTGCGTCGGCATGGCCATTAATAAACTTCCTTGGACAGATGTACAGCTCGACGGTCCTTCTGAATTCGGTTTCTATTGGTCGTCGGGCGAGAACACCCGCTTTCCTGTGTTCCACAACTTCCGTCGCTTACCAACGAGCTTCTATTCCGGCTTAAGGTTATGGCACTTATTAGTTGCCGTGGTTGGATGAGGTTATGCTCGCTGAAATCGTATCGTTACGTCTTCACAGCTAGTTTAGAGCATAAATAAGATTCTGAGCGTATCGTGTGGAAGATGATCCGACCAGAGGACACCGAGGGGAATCCCTACGTGTTTGTAAGTATTATTCGCATCACCCGTCCCGCGCCGACCTCAATCAATTTATTGTGTCCGTGTCTCAGAACGAAGAGGATTTACCTTACGAGGAAGAAATCCTGCGCAACCCATATTCCGTAAAACATTGGCAACGTTACATCGATCACTTGAAAAGCACAAAGAGCGTTAACCTGAATATCGTCTACGAACGGGCTTTGAAAGAACTGCCAGGCAGGTAGGAGTCACACTCGTAAATCCGAATCCCTCTCCAAGCTTCAGAGACTGATACTTTCATTGAATTATTTTGCCGTAGTTACAAATTATGGTACAGTTATCTTCGCCAGCGAGTCAGCCAGTTGAAAGGACGCTGTATAACTGATCCTCTCTACGAAGATGTGAACAACGCGTTTGAACGCGCCCTTGTGTTCATGCACAAAATGCCAAGAATATGGATGGACTATTGCACTTTGATGACCGACCAATGCTTCATCACTCGAGCTCGACAAGTATTCGATCGCTCGCTCAGAGCCCTACCCATTACGCAGCACCATCGCGTTTGGCCACTTTACATCGGTTTCCTCAAGAAACACAACGTATACGAAACTGCCGTGCGCGTCTTCAGGCGATATCTTAAAGTTAGGAAAATATTTTGACACGGCGACTCTAAAAGAAGCATAACCCACGGTCACATTGTTCTTCTTGTTTTTAGTTGGCCCCAGAGGACGCGGAGGAATACATAGAGTACTTGATATCCACCGGAAGACTTGACGAAGCGGCTGTCAAGCTAGCTCAAATCGTTAACCAGGATGATTTTGTGTCCAAACATGGAAAATCCAACCATCAGCTATGGAACGAGCTATGCGATTTGATTTCAAAAAATCCTTCCAAGATAAAATCTCTGAATGTGGATGCGATCATCAGAGGTGGACTGAGGCGGTACACCGACCAGTTGGGACCTCTATGGAATTCTTTGGCGGATTATTACGTCCGCAGTGGGCTGTTTGAAAGAGTAAGTGAGGGCTGAACTTGTCTACTCGAATGAACTTTGAAAAACTGTCAGAAAGAATTTATTTTAAACTTGTTACGAATTTATTTGGCGTCGGGAGGGGCTTTTCGAAGCGTTTTCTTTGGATTGTCTCTTTGAACCGGGTGCTTTTACAGGCTAGAGATATTTACGAAGAAGCCATTCAGACTGTATCAACAGTAAGAGATTTCACCCAGGTTTTCGATGCGTATGCACAATTCGAGGAGCTGAGCCTCAGCAAACGGATGGAAGATGCTGCAAAAAATCCCAACCCAACAGAGGAAGGTGCGATTAAAGTTCTTTGCTCACCAGTCCTTGTAAGACAGTCGACAAAATCTGACTCAATGCGGGTGTACCAATTTTTCAGATGATATTGAACTGGAGCTCCGCTTAGCAAGATTCGAGCATCTCATGGAGAGGAGATTGTTGCTATTAAACAGCGTACTCCTTAGACAAAATCCACACAACGTTCAAGAGTGGCATAAAAGAGTCATGCTCTACGAGGGTCAACCTCATGAGGTGAGGGAGATTTAATAGTGTTACACAGATGCGGAAATACCAGTTGGAGAAAATTTAGTAATGAGATCAATCATTTTCATTCTTCAGATAATCAACACGTATACAGAGGCAGTGCAAACTGTACTGCCGCAACAGGCTGTCGGCAAGCTGCATACTTTGTGGGTGGCGTTTGCTAAATTCTACGAAGAGAACGCCCAGATATCTGATGCCAGAGTTGTGTTTGAAAAGGCAACACACGTTTCTTACACAAAGGTCGACGACCTTGCTTCGGTTTGGTGCGAGTGGGCGGAAATGGAGATCAGACACGAGTGAGTCCTTACTTAATTTGGTGAAAGTCATTCCCGCGATAATTTTTCATGGCAAATGAAAATACTTGTATTGTCTATTCTCAAAATTAGTAACTGCAATGAGGCGTTGAAACTCATGCATCGAGCCACTGTGATGCCCTCTCGTAAAGTCGCCTATCACGACGAAACTGAAACTGTACAAATGAGATTATACAAATCTCTCAAAGTTTGGTCCATGTATGCAGACCTTGAGGAAAGCTTTGGCACATTCAAGGTATGCTGGTCAACGTGCTACTGGTCGTTCACAAACTTGACTCGCATTCTAGTTTTTAAAATATTATTCTATCCCTATTTACAGACGTGTAAAGCCGTTTACGATAAGATAATAGATCTAAAAATAGCAACACCGCAGATAATTATCAATTACGGGCTATTCCTAGAAGAGAATAACTACTTTGAGGAAGCGTTCAGGGTGAATATTTGAAATTTTACAAACTCTTTTTAATCCCTTTGCCTGGAAAAGTACAACTTTTGTTTATCTTCACCTTCAGGCATACGAAAAAGGCATTGCTTTATTCAAATGGCCGAACGTTTACGACATTTGGAACACTTACCTAACGAAATTTCTAAAACGATACCAAGGAACTAAACTGGAGAGAACTCGTGACTTGTTTGAACAGTGCTTGGAGCATTGTCCCCTAAAGTATGCCAAAGGTGAGGCTGATGCTCCTTCGTATGATCAATCCGAAACTAACTGCTTAAGATGTATTTATCTTTTTTTGAAGCCTTATATTTACTTTACGCAAAGCTGGAGGAAGAACACGGATTGGCAAGGCACGCAATGTCCGTGTACGAGCGAGCAACCGGCGCCGTTTTACCAGAAGAAAAATTCGAGGTGGGTAGCTAGCTTTTATTCTCATCGTTTCATTGCTTTTTACAATCTCTATGATTTCAGATGTTCAATATATACATTAAGAAGGCAGCCGACATATACGGAGTGCCGAAGACGCGTCAGATCTATGAAAAGGCAATCGAAGTCCTCAATGAAGAAAATACAAGGGAAATGTGCCTGCGATTCGCCGAAATGGAAACAAAACTGGGCGAGGTAGATCGTGCGAGAGCTATCTACGCACACTGCAGCCAAATATGCGATCCCAGGGTGAGAGACCGAACCAAATTTCCGAGCTTCTTTTCCTTAGTGTCTATCCTTCCCTTTTGTTCTGTTTGCGAAAAATTGTATCAGTAAGGATTGATAATGATTGATGGGTTCTCTCTCAGGTAACTTCTAACTTCTGGCAAGTATGGAAGGAGTTCGAGGTTCGTCATGGAAACGAAGACACTATGCGTGAAATGTTGAGGATCAAACGCAGCGTTCAAGCCATGTATAATACACAAGTGAACATGATGTCTGCCCAAATGCTTAACAGCGCAGCAAATCTTTCCACCGAAGATCCGGTTGGTACTAACGACGCTATGCGACTTCTGGACAATAAGATACCATCCACGAATACAGGTCGGTCCCACGGATTGTTATCTGATCAAACTTCAATATGTCTTGATACCGTTAGCCTAGCTGTGCCCTCGAGTTCTTCAATTCTTTTTTGGAATTTATATTATTTAACATTCACACTAGAAAGTTGGGCTTTTGATTGATACTCGAGTTTTTCTGTTCAGATGCTACTTCACAGCCTGGATTCAAGGACAACATCAAGTTTGTCCGCGGGGTGACTGAGGGAGATGGAAGGGCGGAACCACAAGTAAATAATCCGGATGAGATTGACATTGATATGGAGGACGATAGTGAGGATGATGAGGAAGAAATTGAAGAAGGTATTCATAACAGTTTGATATTATCAACGAGGGCAATCTCTGATCAATGATAATTATACAAATATATTCGCCCCGTCTTTTCAGATGTTCCCGTCGAAAAGCAAGCGATTCCGTCAAAAGTATTCGGAAGTCTCAAAGAGAACAAACAGGACGAGGACGAGGACGAGGACGGTGGCGAGGACAACTGAAATTCATTCAATTTACTTGTGACACTTTTAATTCATATCTATTGTCCAGTCGACGGACAATTTATGTATAGAATTTTTCATAACTATCGTATGTATGTATGTATGCTTGTGTGTATTTCGAAGCCGGGCTCAATGTTCCTGTCCATAGCCGATACAATAAATTTAATACCGCTAGACCAGTGTGCGCCTCATGTTATTTGCAACCCACGTGCCATTCATTTCCCAATTGCTATACGACCTATTCCGGGAGTTGTTCGTCCCATTCTTATGATATGTTCTCGCTGATAAGAATTATTTCAATAAATAGACAGTTGTGCATCAAATTTTCGATTTATTGAACATGTATGGAAAAAACAACATCCCGACCGTGTGCTATGTGGTCTCTACCAGTGGGCTACAAGTTTCGAAGTATTATAACGAATTTTCGTTATCTTAATCTGTCATTCTATAGTGGTAATTATTATTAGTGATTAGTCAGCTTGGCGATACGGAGAATTAAAATTCTTTCCGCAGGTTTTCTGCGGCAAAGGTAGTAGTTTGGCGATATGATATTGTGGCCACTACCTCCTGGCTGGATTAGAAATCACAGCGAAATTTCATCCATGGTGAGAGGTGTATTTGTCCGCTAGAGTTCTGAACCTGTCCATTAGATGGCAATAGGCCTGACTATAAGGACCTGATGGCGTTTACGCTATATAGATATAGAATACTCTTCCTAAGAAATGTTTTTAATTGCTAATTAACTGTCGTTCGATTGGTCGTATTGAAATTCTATTTATGCATTTCTGTATGTAGGTATACATATATGTATTGTGATTGAATATCATCGTATTGAAGAATGACTTTTATTGTTTGAGTGGGAACAAATGGCTACTATCAAAGTAACCGAACAAAAAGTCATTTTATGCGGGGAGTACGGAGTCGGGAAGACTTCGATATTCAGGCGATTTGCAAACAATTCGTTTGTTACAAATATTGATAGGAAGTCAACTCTAGGACTTGACAATATCAATAAACAATACACAGTTGATGAGAAAACTATTCGCGTAAGTACCCTAACCTTTGTCGCAACGAGTTGGCCGATACAATAGTATTGTTTACTACACGAAGAATTCATTCCCTCCTTTTGTTCCTCGAAAAATTTCGTGCTCCAATTTCTCGCAAGTAACTATCAAACGCTGACAGCGAAATAACGTTGAACCTATGGTCCTTCAGTTGCAGCTATGGGACACAGGAGGCATGGAGAGAGTGGCGTCGATTACATCGAGCTACTACAAGTTTGCAGAGGCTGCAATCTTGGTATTCTCATTGGACAACCCAACGTCTTTTCACCTGCTTTCACAGCATCTTCTAGACATAGTAACTTATGCTGAAAATGCAAAGATATTCTTATGTGGAAACAAAAGTGATCTGGAGAGTTCCACTCCTCAAGTCACAGACACAGAAATGGAACAATTTTGGTAAATGGAACAATTCAGACAATCGTCCAATTTCTTTAAACTCCATCTAATTATGAACCTTATCTCTCAGCGAACAGTGTCACAATTTAATCTCAGCGACGTACAAAACGTCGTGTAAAACTGGAGGAGGAATCGATGAAATGTTTGAAGACATTGCACACCATTTAGTGGAAGCAAACAGATCGCGTATGGAGCTGCACGACATTGACGAGGCCCACTTTAAGATTACACGTACCGAAGATAATCCGGATTCGTCCTGTGTGTGTTGATTTATTTACCCAGAAGAACATCTTTTACTTCGCACAGGTTGCCAGAGGGATGACATAGAATTGAATATCTGAACTTGATGTATGGAAAATTTAATGGCAAGAATACTTCTCTAGTCAGAGCGGAAGGCAGCCAATTCCACTTGGACATTGTACCTATTATTATTTGTATTGATGTGTGATCGATTTATTAATGGGAGATAAGGAGAGATGTTGGTTTGATAAATTTTGAAAATAAAAATTTATTCATTTATCATGAATTCTTACACTAGACGCCGAATCATGATGCCTGAAACTCCGACAACAATATACCTACTAGTCATAAATTACTATGTACCACCTTACAAATAATTCGCGGGTATGGAAGAGACCCTCAACCCGCCCAGAGCCGTCCAGACCATTTCTTCAGTGCTGCGTCCATTTAATTGACTTGATATCGATCCCCTCTTGTACCATTTCCCACAGAGGGCTGAAAGGTACAAATCGTTAACAAACGTTAGAATAAATGTTGAATATTTGAATACTAATCCTGAGCATCCTAGACAGGCATATATCACCTCATCTCCCTGAGTCGTTTGACGTGACGTATTATGTTATCGGCCGTGTAGTCTACCTCTTCACGAGTCGTGAAACGACCAATTCCGAACCTGTAATACATAGCAATCTTTCGTCCTTATCATAGTTTGCATTTTTAATATTTGAAAAAACGAAATTTCCAATAGGTGGCGACCTTATACTGGAATGTGCCAGATCTTCGGAGGCGCCAATTGCCCGCAAAACGTAGCTCGGCTCCAAACTCGCGCTTGTGCAAGCCGAACCGCTGCTCAATGCCACGTCCTTCAATGCCATCAGCAAAGATTCTCCTTCAACAAAGGCGAAGGAAAGATTGACGCATCCGGGATACCACGCGATCGCGTCCCCATTACGTTCTATATTTGTTAAGTTACTCATTATTTTTTCTATGAGATATTGAGAAAGGTCCTCGATATACTTGTGGTCATACTGTAAGAAGAAATAGATTGTATAAACATTCATATTTGTGTCATTTTGACTGCCTGTTACGAAATTCACATGGTATACACATAATATGCATATTTACGGGCATTTCCCTTTGCGCGAGTTCGCAGGCTGCTCCGAGCCCGACTACCAACGGCGCTGGGACAGTGCCGCTTCTCATCCCTCTTTCCTGACCACCGCCACTTTGTAAAGGTTCGACGCGAACCCTCGGTCTACGTCTAACATAGAGCGCTCCTATGCCTGGAAATTGATCGCATATCAAGGTAACAGTCTTTCGAAAACTCGATAATTCGTTAGCATACTGAACAGGCTACCTTTCGGACCGTACAACTTGTGACCGCTGATGGACATGAGATCTATATTCATCTGATTAACATCGATCGGAATTTTTCCAACAGCCTGTGCCGCGTCCGTGTGAAAGAAAACTTTCTTCCTCCTGTTAATTTTGACAAAACACGTAATTGGGTATCATCCGCTGTATGATCTGACCTATAATTCTCTCATTGATTTTATGATTCATTGCAAGTGGAACAGCAATAACCTGCATATAGCTCCTATTTCGCTGATGGGCTGTTGTACACCAATCTCATTGTTTACTGTCATTATTGTAACAAGGGATGTATCCGGTCTTATAGTGGATTCCAATAGATCCAAGTCTATGAGCCCATTTGGTTCGACAGGGAGGTACGTCACATCAAATCCTTCAGCTTGCAGAGCTCTGCAAGAATCCAAGACGCACTTGTGCTCCTGGAAAATGAAGAAAATGATTTTAGCATAGAAATCAATGTGTTTGACTGCAAGTCATTAAAGATATTTTCATCGCTTGCGACAACTTACAGTTTGTGTCGTGACAACGTGTTTTCTTTTCTGCTTGTAGAATCTTGCGACACCTTTCACGGATATGTTATTGCATTCCGTTGCCCCGGACGTGAAGATAATTTCCTTCGGATCAGCTCCGATCAGATTTGCTACTTGCTGTGCGAAAGTTGAGATAGAATCGAATGAGAAACATGGTTACAACCTTTAGATCATATTCAGGGGATAGTATGGACCATCCGAACCTTGCGGGCATGTTCGACAGCTGCCTCTGTCTCCCAGCCGTACATGTGAGTCCTGGAGTGAGGATTACCATAGTAGGTTGTCAGGTAAGGCATCATCTGATCCAATACCCTTGGATCCTGAAATAGCGATTTAACAAACTTTTGTAATTATCATACACGGATTTGTTGTCATGTACCTAGATTTGACATCGGCTTATTGAGAGAATTATCATTACCAAAGGTGTCGTAGCCTGGGCATCCAGATAAAGTGCGCGACCTTCGGAAGGTCCCTTCTTGTATTCTTCGCTGATAGGAGCTAAAAAACAATACAGAGACTGTGTTGGGGTGAATCTTGGGTGAAATGAAGAATCACGACTGCTCAACACTATGATGCAATTGCGTCAATCAAGTGATCTCCTTCTCCACTTACATTCGAACTCTTTGACAGACGCAAAATACCGTCTAAGTGCGGAGGTTACCCCATTTGCGTGGTTATTGCTTCGTATGAGGGGCGTGAATCGATTCCATAATCGAAACATTGTTAATTTCCTTCTACTCTCTCAATCGTTTGACATTAACTCAAATCTTTAGTAAGTGACGCGTTTAGAAACGAAGAACGAAGCTTAGTTTATGTTAGGTTAGGTTGGGTTACGTCAGGCTGGGAAATACAGAATTACGGTCTACGGGCTCTCCTGTGCTGAGCCGTATGTTTCAAAGCGCGAACCGCCGCGACGATTGTAAAAAAACTTCACCGAAAGGGAAGGGAAAGAGAATAATCGATGCCTGCGGTAGTTTGTAAAAGAAAAAACTAAAGCCAAGTCAGTCGTTTTCCGGTTAACCTCTGCTGGCAGGCTGTCTCAGGCTGTCTGCTGACCTTTTGACAGGTTCGAAATTAAACCAACAGCCTGGTTATTGTATTGAAGTTAATTATTCCCAATGTCTATCAAAGACACGGAGAAGGGGCTCTGCGTAAATTAATGCACGGCATTTGATTGCCTAATCGTGAAGACGTGAATCGCAATTAGCAATTGTATCCCACACGACGGCACGACCGGTTCGTCTTGTGTCGCCACCTCAGCGTGTGCCGTGTGAATCGAACTACAACCAGCGACGATACTCTCGCACACGGAGCTTGATTTTGCTATCCCTGCTGATGCCTGCGGTGAATGTGCCGGTGGCTTGAGCATTGATTGTTTAACGGCATGTATAAACAAGTTCGGAATATCGCGGAAACGAACTTTAGCTCGTCCACCTGATCTGCAATATCGAATGGTCAGCAATATGTCGGCAATTTTGATATAACAAACGCTCGGTACCATTCGCACGCGATATTCATATCCCGCGTTCAGCAGGCGGTCTGAAATCGCGGGACTGCTCGGTCCTAACCAAACTGTCGACACTAGCTACTAGATACGTTGATACAAGCATTGCGTAGTCCTAGTCGTCTACATATCTGTCACTTCGCCTTATTTGTCTTCTCCTAATCCAATACAACGGATTCGTGACACACCCGCAGCTTCGCAATGATGGATGTTTCGATGGAAACGGAAGAGGTGATAGAGAAGCCGACAGTCAGTGTGCCTATAGTTCGAGTTCCAGTGAAGCACACGAATCTCGGTATACGAAGTCACGCAATGTGAGCCCCGACCTCATCCAAGTCTCTCAGAGAGAACAGCTCGACGATATACTAATTCTCTGATGTTTTTCGTATCATTCAGGGACATGAGCACCATGGTCGAACTCACGTCGTTCAGTTCTCTTGGGAAGATTCAACCTTTCCTAGTCACTCTCTCCACCACTGCAGCGCTCATAGTGGACTTACATTGTCACCTCAAAGACAAGGAGGTATGCGGTTACTTGGGAGGACACTGGGACATCAACGCTCACAGTAAGATTTTCAACAAAGCCAGGTTAAAGAAGCCCTTTGGGCCGAAGCCGAATTCACTTCAGATTTCATTTATGTAATACTTGTAACAACGTATCCATCTTTTAGACTTGACAGTAAACTATGCCTTTCCGTGCCGATGCGACGCAAGGGACAAAAACGCAGCTGCTACGGCAGAGGCGGAAATCGCCAGAGCCATGGAGTGGAAGCAGCTGACCCTGGTAGGATGGTATCATTCTCATCCTAGAACTCACGCATCACCGTCATTGCGGGATGTAGATTCGCAGCTGGATTATCAAATTAAGATGAAAGGCATGAGCGACAACAGTTACACACCGTGTGTTGGGTTGATCTGCTGTAGGTTACTCTCTTTGTATTCTTTTTTCTGTTATAGTTACAAATCAGCGTCTATTCTTTCTTTTTTACCCTACCCTGAAGGAGTCTCTAGCCGTTTGTCACCTTTTCTTCTGTCTATTCTTTGCAGCTCCTTACAATACCGATAACAACTGTTACGAGTCCAACTTCAACTTCTTTTGGTCACTACCTCCACCAGAGAATCGGCCTCATGAATACCCACGGCCAATGCTATTGAGTTACACGCTGTCGCAAGAACAGTTTCTCTCTCAGGAAGCTATCGACGAAATTGTAAGATTTTTAGTCGTTTGTCTTTAACGTTTTGGAAATTTCGACAGTGACAGCCTCCAATAAGCCTGCGTCTTTGTCAATTGTAACAAATTATTCATCAATACTATTCAGATTAAAATCTATTTGTATACCTTTCGATTTCCAGAAAAAATGCGTCGACTATTATAAAAACGAAAGCTGCGTCGACTTTCGAGCAGTTTTCAATGGAAACGTAACGTACCTTGAGAAATTGAAGGCAAGTATTCATTTGACGTATCTCTGCACTTTGAATCAATTTGAATACGGAAACCTTGTATCAGCAATGGCCGTCACCGATATTTACCGTACTCGCAAAGTCTGTGCAATATAAACTCCGTGTTTACAGAGCTCATTGGCGTCGAAACTGCCACGCAATCAATCAAACGGATCTTACTGGGATGTGATAAGGGAGATCGTTGCACCCGGAATGGATGATCCGCCTTCGACGACGCAGCCGTCGAATATCATCAGCAGTTCCGATCTATTTTCAACTGTCAAGTTTCCACTCGTCCCTGATCCAATTGGACGACCCAGCCTCAATCCAACCAACCTTTTCCTCACTCCGGTAAATTTTAAACTAGATTCTAGCGTCTCAATACTCAAGCCTTTCAACGTCCCCTCGACTTCGAAAGACAAAAACGACGCCCATGACATTATCAAGGGGCAAAAGTTCGACCTACCTATGCCCGATATGAATATCAACACCAAGCATAAATTGCCAGCTGAATTTACATCCGGCGAACTGACAGTTTCCGTGAAAAATTCGAAACCCGATTACGAATTTTCAACCGCGGACTTTTCCAAGGTAACAAATTTACTGGGGAGCGACTCCTCGAACAGCGCTGTTAAGAATAGAACTACGGACTTCCCGTTGGCGGACATATCACAGCTTAGTAAATTCTCCGATTTTTCGAAACTGGCCAACTTCTCAACCAGCGATTTGGCAAAATTGTCGGGCTTCTCGATAAACGATATAGCCAAAACGTCACCGGTCTACGCCTGCAATTTGGCAAATCTGTTTTCGCCCCTCGGCGGCAAAAATCAAGACGTGACCGTAATTGACGTTAATAAGACAACCGAGTTTCCCATAGCCGATTTCATATCCTCGGAAATGTCGTTCAAAACTTCGGACGTCGGAAAGGGTCTCATGTCTTTGTCAGTGCCGGACTCCAAATCGGCTGGCGAATTTTCGGGTGACCAGAAGAAACACTCTGAATCTAACGACCTCTCAAAGCCAAGATCCGATTACTCGATGCAGGACGTTTCCATCACAAACGTAAACAAACCAGACTTCGTCTCTATGCTAGATATGACGGTGCATGGAATGAAACAAGCCGTCAAGCAGAGGGACGACTGTCCCGACTCTTTGAATTTGTCTAAAGATCATCAGTCCGGCAAGTGATGGGAATACAGGATCGAGCTAATCGGATTTCGCGTTCCATTCTCGTAAAATCTTCGGCTACCAGGTAGCTTAACGGATACAACTAATATTGAAGGATCTCATTCAATTATCCTCAACTGCCCTCGAGAAAAATTGGCCACATACAACGCTGTGAAATTTAGTTTCCGAGGAACCGGGATTAAGGATTTGGTTTCGCCTCTAGGATCCTCAACGATCAAACTTTGCGTAGATGGCGTTATATTGCGAGGCTCTGCCATGGCAGCGATTACATACGCTAACGCGATGTGAACCTCACGCATGCAAACTATGCACACTAACATCGCGTTAATCGCCGCCACGACAGAGCCTCGCAATCTAGCGCCATCTACGCAAAGTTTGATCGGCGAGGATCCTAATTGACTCTCTTGCTCTCTTATGCCGTAATTTTTTGAATCTTTCGATAGGCTTTCGGGAACAAATACATTGAAAGAAAAAATAAAATAATCTTCCTTAAGCTCAACCTATATCTGCCTCCTTAATCATAGGCAATTATAGTAATTTATTGAATCGTATGCAATGATAATGTATTATGTCAAATTGTCTGGACATTGTTCTATTGTGGATAAGATATATTTGGATCGCGGGTTACAGACGGGATGCATCTGACAAAAGAAAAAAACAAAACAGAAAAACGAACTAAGGTCGAAATTGACCGTGTCAGAACTTCTCTCAATTTGTCAGACGTAAACGTTCTGAAAAACGCGATTCACAATCCTATGCAGATTGATAACATGACAATACAGTGAATAAACTATTTTATATTCAAATATTTTGACAATCTAATTCTACGTAAACTCTTTTTGTTTCCATCTCGTCAGCTTACAGCAGTACTAATTTCTGAGCCCGTGATGGATCTCTGTCTATCTTCGTTTTCCGCCCCATTTTTGTTTTTCCTCACCTTCTGCTGCTTGCAAAGAACACATTCTTCGGACGCGCCGGCTGCGGCCACGACATGCTTGACCGCACGATAGAAGTGCCCCTTCTTGGCACTCTTACCTAAAGATAATAAATTGAAAATTTCGGCTATGTATATTCGGGTAAAGCGAAGCGAAGGATGGGGCCCGCCCCCACCGCCCCGAGAAAAGACCTATTGACGCCGATGATTGGGATGTCTAGAAACCCCCAAAGCGGTGAAGTAAGCGGGTCCGGAGGAAGACCGAATCACAGACTACAGATGACTCGGAAATCTCAAGTTTTTAATCAATTGAATCACGGGACTTTGACAACAAAGAAAATGATATCTCTGACGGGGATTCGATTGAACAGGCGTATATGAAGTCACCCAATTAATTTCCGCCGCCGCGACTAGTTTTAAACCATCGAACGAGTGTTTTTAAACTAATGATGGAGGCATTGTTTTCATTCCGCGAATTCGAACGCGATATCTGGGATCAAGTCGTTGTTGAGTTAACGGCGTAGGGGGGGGGGGGGGGGGGGGCGGCGAGAACCAAGGCTTCGAAAGCACAGGCCTTCTCAAGTTCGAAGTGTACTATACGTACACATCTAGGCTGATGTTTCGTAAATTTTACGAGTTTTTAATTACTGCGACTCGGAATACTATGTAGGAAAATGTGTAATCGAATATTCGAAAAGTATCACGAGGCTTCGTTATCCTACCCTCAAACCCGCTTATCTGGAATTCGAACAAACAGAAAAAATGTTATGTTTCCAGATCCGGTGAGATTTCCTAACTCGTCCGAGGAACGGCATCGCTTCTTATTGTGCAGACTGCTAGAGCTACGGAAACGTAAAGAGTATTCGTTTTCGAATGCCGCGAATTCCTGACTCCGCCAGCCTATAGTCTCGCGCTCAGATCTGATAATTTGAAGCCTAATAGTGCGCGATCGAAAGAGGCCAGCGGATATACGAGAAGCTCTCCACCAGCTATAATGGCTCTGGCGAACTAAGTTTCCAGGTAAATGATTCCTTTCGCCCTCTAGATAATATATCAGTTATAAATCGCATCCCCCTATGGAGGAACAAACGGCGCGGCGAGGCTACGCCAGGCCTGCAGCCATATGGATGGCCGGAGAACCCGGAGCTGAAAAGCCGGGGAATTGATCGATTAATAAATGAATGTCGCGATCGGTGATTCAAGCCTCACAAAGTATGTGACATTTACCCAACCAGCCCCGTTCCCCGCTCTTTCTGATATAACAGATCTTTAAGTGACGTCATGGCCAATCAGATCCCGTCTCACCTTCGTGAAAGTATCTGGTGGCCCTGCCGCGCGGGATCTTCGGCCAGTCTCTGGCCAGTGGCCCCCGGCACACATACCTGTCGTACATACTTACCTCGCTCGCGCTTTCACCAGTTCGATACGTCGCGACGATTTTCACGATTCTTCTGTGCCCCCTTATCGTATTCGTCTATCAACGAATAGCTATCGGAAGTGTCGAGAACAGAACGGACCCAGTGGTTTCAGTGCCCAAGGGACGAACGAACATGTCTTACATAGACCTTCAGGTTCACCTGTGATTCGTACGGTCGAGGAAATAAGGTGTGTTTTATTTTTATTCGAAGTTATTCAGTATTTGCACCGCAGTTGAATCCATTTCTCTTCCCAATCTGAACGACGGAGGGTACAGAAGGCGAAAAATCCCCGGGTCTCTTTCCACACAATCGTGCCCTAGTCTACTTTCTAGCGCGCTCCGTTTAAGCAGCGTGATCAAAGAACGGATGTAGCGTATAAAGTGTGTCTGTTCTAATAGTATACATGTATGCATCGTGCGGTTACGGTATTCATATGCTCAGGTATACGGTATACGTGAGGGGTCAACGCAATATCCTGCACTTTCGTAGTGCGATACATGTTTCGCGGATTCAAATAACTTCGAGACTACGTATATACGCCTAATAGTCATCTGGAATTACCTGAGGATAAAGAGAGGCGAAAAGCCCCTCAAATGATTTCATCGGCGTTCCTCCGAGTCGCCCAACTGTCAAAAATTGCGTCACTGGCGGAGTTGCAACAGCGTGGAGCATTTCTCGAAAGTAGAAACGTCATAGTCACCGTTAATTTATTGATATACGCGTAATATATATATACACCTATACCTAACGCCTGTTCTCAGTTTTATGTTTTGCTGCACGTTACCCTCGGACCAGCCAACGTGGATAGCCAACGGCGAGGAATGAAAATAATTCTGTGGATTCTCTTTCTCCACTATATATAAGCGCGTCGCCCGGTAATCGGTTGTACAATTATTATAGGTATATAGTAATCGGCGTCGTCGATCTATTATTATGTGCAGTTGTAACATAATACATATTTCACCCAATCTACCCCCCGGTGCTTGTCACTGTTTTCAATTTGCTGTCAGATAAAAAATTGATATAATCAAGTTATTCAATTCCGGCATAGAAATCACTACACCGGCAAGGCGTATACCTATAGATACATCAGCATATAATTGCTGACCGGATTATTCACCGGCTCGATCGTTCATTGTAACCCCTTTCTTTGTACAGCCGTGTTCTCCTGTTATTTTACCCAAATCGCTGTCACTCACGACTGGTCAAGAGTTCGATAAATAATAGATCCAATCGGCCTCTCCTGAATCGTACCTATAGCCAAAACGCGCGTAACTGTATTCACTGGGACCCCCGGCGTGGGCGAGAGACGGGTGTGGGGACCACATCCTACGAGGCGTCGATTGTCACCGCTCGTCTGACGTGCCGTCGGTCATTTAAATGACGCTCGACGCAGAGTCCTTAAGATTATATGATCTATACCCATATGTCTACTTAGAACTATGCCTATACTTTTATTTGTTATTATTGCTAATATCGGATGGGCTGTCACGACATTTAACCCGCACGGCCTTTCGGATGTTCTGAATCTCTCGAATTTGAACTCAAGCATTCGCTCGTATTACCAGCCGCACGCTCTATCCGCTACCCCAAACTACGCTATATTGTTGAGTGAGCTAATGTTCTCTTAATTGTTTGGAGCCTGTACACAATTGAACTACTTTGAAACAACCAAGACTTTGATTCAATTTAACGACTCACTCCATCGCAGTTTACACCGCCGATTTCATAGTGTCGGATCTCTGAAAATTATGGAATTGCGACCGCATGAAGAATTGAATTTCGTCGCTTGTATCTGGTCAAGATGACGAGGTTGTGGCCCACCGAAATCCGAAGAGAAATGTTTAAATTTCCACCGGGAGACTTCTTTGCGTAGAAAAATGAGATCGATATTGGTATGCGTAGATGTCGTGTACGTACGTAGCACATACGCACATACAAGGACTAACAGCTGTATCTCAATGCTAGTGGAGGGCAACGATTCTTGAATCGCCAATCGTCGTCGCCCTGTTGTAAAAGAAACTTCAATGTTCATACATACGTGTCTGTTCCTGTGTGAAAGATAAATATTGATCCTCCCACCGCGAATATTGGTAACGCATTTGCGAATCGTTAATCTTGGCTGCTCATTGTGAAGCAACTGTGTGTGCAGCTGTGAGCATAACTTAGCTACACGTACAGTTGCGTATTTGATAGATAGTATAATGTTTATACCCATACCCGGAATTCCAGTATCTTAATTATCAATCGAAACACTCTTCATACCGCTCATTGTATAGTTATTTCATCAGTATATAAACAGCTCGACAGACAGCTTTTATATTATTTGCATATATGCTCGCCGCTCCGTGTGTGGTCCCACCGAATGCGTGAACTCTTTGAAGACCATATTCGACGGCAAATGAGGGGCTTGTGTCCCGGGTCGACCATAAGTAATTATATTTCAAATGAAATCGTTATGATAACCTCACATTCAGAAATTCAGCACAGCGCCAAGACCTATACGATGATCGGTAGTATACCCATCGTTATAATTACGTATGAAATACTACCAGAGAAAAGGCCGCCTACGCAATATAGCTCATAGTATTCGATCATAATCGATCCAAGCATCAACTCTTTGCGAAACCCTTCAAACCTAGGGTGGATATTAGATTCACCGCCGTATCATGTCTGGAAACGAACCGGGTGTTACTACTAGGGTTAGCGCGGGCGGCCTAACCGCAGGCGTCTGCGGTATATTGGTTAAGGGTTGAAAGTAGTAGAGTTCACCGTTGGGCCAGGCATTGCATTGCACTGGCTGTAGTATACATAGCATCATCTTGTCATCGGCGCTGCATTCCGAGGGATCGCTGGGAATCGCAACGATCCGCCGGGAATCACTGGGGATTGCTCGATATTATTAAATTTGAACAGTGCATCAAAATTATACCGACTTATCTAACGATTTCCTCTGATATCTTTGCGATTTCTCATCGAGTTCCTCGGTGATTCCTCGAGTGATTAGCCCCTCGCCCATTGTCCATTCGAGCTAATAATCGAGTTACAGGTCGAGTGAAAGTCGTTTTGTGTTGTATAGTAGAACGAACGAGCGAGTGACGTGTATTGGCGAAAACCTTTTGTCGAAAGGTTCTGCACCCGACATCATACCGACCCGTGTGCGTAACACCGAGTACCCAAAGAATAAAGCGGCGAGGACTTCTTACATTGTTGCTATGTATATATCCACAGGTATTTACAGCGGAAACTTGGGAATATCAAAGCAAAATTCTGTCCGAGGAAAAGTTTCTTCCGTTCTTCAACAGCAGTTATAGCAACTAGCCGTGTTAGCCGACGTTCTACTTACTTCCAAGTTATACTACTGGTTCCCTCCGCTCGTTTTCGATATACACGGGCGAGAGTGTGACAGTGGAAGTTCTAGCCCAAGGCTACGTACTATAACTCTGAGACATGGTAGAACAATATACTCTTGCGTGATCGAAGAATTGTTTCAGTTCTTATGTGCATTCGGCTATGTAGTATGTTCTATACCTGCGGATGGTCATCGAAAGTGCGCACGAAACGAGTATTCTTTCATCTTCGTGACCCCATGCGGTCTTCCTATGCAGCTATACACCTCAAGGGCATCCCCGCATTATACGCGACGCCAAAAAATCATTGCGTTACCAGTTACCCACATCTTACGTATCCACGAAAGTACCGCTACGGTGAAAAGTTCCCGATACACAACAGCTGTTGAACTCATTGGTCTAGCAATCCTATAAAGTTTCTAAAGAAGCCGCTGGACCGTTGCAGCTGGCTGTAGGCTGAATCGGTTTCTCTGATGAAATTAAACCAGGCTATTGTGTACACTCTGTATCTCTGAAATTTTTTGATGTACTATTGCGCTACGAAAATCGTATAAGCTTCACATATTTGAAGTAGTCCACCCCAACTCGGCGGCGTTTTACCCTGACCCTCTACGATATGTTTCATTTTTTTTTTTTTTTTGTCTCATTCAACCTACAGAAAAACTAACTCTCCATTTTTTTCAGATTTTGCGGACCAGGTATTCTCTCTCAAAAAAATTAAAAAACAAATAAACCTCGCTTTTTGAAAAAAAAGCAACGCCCATTTCGAAAATTTTCGAAAAATCCACAAAAATTCTGTGTCACAAGACAAGAATTTTTAGGCATACATAAATCATAGTGGAAGTGACATATAAAAATGCGACATATTGAAAAACAATACGTGGACTCACCGACTGTGGAGTAGTTCCGAGTAATGTTGATGTCACTCTACCGAACTCACGAGTTCTCTCTGCTTTACTATGAAAATCCCCGTCAATATCCCAGCTGCAGCGTTTCGTGGTAACCCTTTAAATTTTCTCTCGTATCTGAAAATTTCCAATCCCTGGACGCTTCTGGAGATACAGCTTATCAAGAAGTTTCGGAGAGACGATTCCCAAGACCTCTACCAGCTTTCGCAATAGCAGTACGCTATGCAGGTAGATCAGCGCGATACTGCGGACATACCGCTGTGCAACGAATATAGTCTCAGTCATGCCGTATGGCTCAGGAATCCCTCTTGCCGTTTATAAAATTCCACTTTTCCTTCCGCAGATGGAGATGATGACAGTTCGCGTAGTCGCCTATACTATGACACTACGTGATGTATAAATACCATGATCCATTATATTGCAGAACTAATGTTCAGCTAGTGTCTATAAGCGAAAACAGATTTACTGATTTTTGGAAACAAGCATAAATCCTTGGCAACAATCGCTTGGCTCGTTAACTGGCATGGCCGAGTTATCTCGCGCCCCCGTGTCGCACAGACGAGGTGACCCGCGTTCTCGCCTCGTGTCTCATAGATGACATGGATGAGATATCTTGCGTATATATCGCGTCTCACGTTCCGGACTTTTCCCTTCTTCCCTCTTCATTTGCGACCGCGAAAGGAAAGAATTACATTATTTTTCTTCCCTTTAACCAGCCGAAGGATTACAAACGATCTGTACACCGATATTTCTCATCTGATCAAGCAATAGACATGAGGCAGGCTCATTCGCCGATGCCCATCGCCGACTACGTCATGCGGCATGGCATTCATGCGCTGTCGTGATTTTCAATCAGGTATTAGCGAAGATTTGTAAATTAATCAATCGATGGGCAGATCCGCGCCCCTGGTACGGTGGTCGGCTCTATACGCGTTGCGAGATACGTCTGACAGTGGTATGGCCTCATATATGTATAGGTACAGGCATGTATACGCTCGTCGGAACAATTGTAGGACCGTGAAATTCGGATAGGTATGAACGCAGAATCCCGGATAATCGGCTTCGGCGAGATCGACAGCTTCTGCGATGAAATAACGACACTGAGGACAAAGGCGGAGCTACTATAGGAATCGACTGGGGTTTGGCATGAAATAACAGACGGCTTAAATTTTCACTCGGTTACAAACTGAAACCTGTTTCCTGGCTCGAGTCACCCGAGTAGCCGCCACATTAGAGCGAAAGTGAAAAATTACTTTCGCGCGAGCGCGAACAACGCGCTATTACCACCTATAAATAAGACCGGGTCACCGGACTGCCCGCGGGGTTGAATTCCTGTATCTGTGGGTCGGCGATGGTATGCAGGAAAATTGCTGCACGAAATGTGCATCGCAGAGCGACAAACAACAGGAGTCAGCGAAGACATGTCGCCGCGTCTCTCTCCCAAGGCTGCAGCTGTGCCGACGCTGGCAAACTCTTTTCGGCTACGAATATTCACGCGACATTGCTAACTTTGGTATAATTATTCTCACGTATACCCAGATCATAGACATTGGTGAGGGTGTGTATCTATATCGCAGTCTCTCGCCAACGGAAGATCAACGGGTATACATGCGTTCGATAGGAAGTGGCGCAGATATTTCATGTCAGAGAACGGGTCGGGGAACCGCCAACTGGCAAGGCTGCACCCGACGTCCTTGCCGCATGTTATCTGGCTTTGGCTCTGGCTCTCTGGATCCCTTTCACTTTCCACGCGCCATAGAGAAGCCGGACCTAATACGGCGGCGGAGTGCAGGCGGTAGGGACAAAGACGAAATTATATCGCGACTTGAAACAAGTTTTGTTCACGCAAAATCCCGGATCTCTGCCGCGGGTCCTTGCGATGTTATAGTATAGTACCGTATAGCAGTTCGACGCTCGTTGCGATTCCGTTCAACGATTTCTACCTTTCTTTGTCTTCACGATCGCGACGTGTCCCATACTCTGAGACTAGACGCAGCGAATGACCTCGGTGGGCTCGATGCGCGGAAATACCGATTCACGCATACCACGATATCTCCACCTATATTAACATACATTAGCTTATAATACTGCTCGAAGCATGAGAAGGTAGTATAGTTCAGTCGTGTTTGTCTTACAATTTTCAATAATCCATCAGAGTCGCCTCCCTCGCTGACTTTCGATTCATCTCATACAAACGTAGTTCGTCTCAACTGCGACGAATATATTGTAATCTCTCCTCGCTTGCGCCAGCGTCCCCATGTAGCCCGGCCGCGGTCATTGACTTGCTTGCAGATTTTTCATACGTATCATATGCAAAAACAGAGTGACCCAGAATACGTATGGATGAATTTACAGGCTAAATCTTGATCAAAAACGGGATCGGAATTTCCCGAGCCCTTTCTCCCGGAAATGATTAGATTTCTCGTTATAATTATTTCAATTTCAGTCAATGACGCGCCAGTTAAGAACGGGCGCCTGTCGGTGTGCTTGCCGCTTGGTTGTGTGCTTCTGAAACTCCGGCTCTTATGTCTGATTAATCGTTGAAGCTTCCTTAATTATACATATGCGTATGAGAAGGATCATGATTGCGGAACGTTTGTTTTCAGTGAAGCTACAGCAGGATGATGAAAAATCAGAACGGCGGTATCCCCGGGGCGGGTACCGCCGGCCCGGATGACTTTTCGGACGATGAGAGCACCCCGTTGACAGCGCAGGAGTATGCCGGAAGGTGAGTTAGAGTTTTTATTCCAGAAGGGTTCCTATGCTGCTGGAAAAAAGCGGATAAACTGTGCGGGGGTCTAGGGGCGAAACGTGACGCCGTTTTTAGAGTCTTTTCTGGTAAACAGCCAAAGAACTGTAACGGAAACCAAAGGATGGGATGTGTTCCGGAACCCGCCGTCGAAGATGGACTCCGGTTCGACGGCGAATCAGAAATGCCTGGAGGTCACAGTCCAAATCACAAAGGTCCTCGTTTACCTCGGTGTATTCGTTATAGTCCTGGGAAGCGGCGTAGTCGCTAAGGGCACCATCCTCCTCATGACCTCCCAACTAAGAGCGGACAGAACCGTTTTATACTGCAACCGGCTGCTAGGTGAGGAAAAGTCCCGATATCCCACGCGCCCACGCGCCCACGCGATCGATTTCAACGTACGCGAACGGAAATGTTTATCACAAGCCTATCGCATGTTTACCCAGGTAGGGACAAGACCTTCGTTGTCACGCTGCCGGAGGAGGAGAGAATAGCGTGGATATGGTGCATAATAATCGCATTCGCGGTACCTGAAATCGGCACACTGATACGCAGCATCAGAATATGCTTCTTCAAATCATGGAAGAAGCCCACGGTGTGTCACTTTATGCTCGTCTTCGTCATGGAGACCTTTCACGTCGTCGGTCTTGCTCTAATGTTTATGAGCGTTTTGCCCGACCTCGACGTTGTCCAGGGAGCGATGCTCACCAATTGCGTTTGCTTTGTGCCCGGGCTGCTCGGTGAGTATTTTTGATAGTTTTCCATCTCGATAGCCATTTCTGATTTACATCTTCACCTGTGGCGGTGGCTTCGGGGCCGTCTAAGTATTCAAACAATACGTATCCGCTCGTTGACAAATCGCAGGGCTACTATCAAGGAACAAGAAGCGGGACGAGTCGAGACGGTTTGTCCTTGTCCTTGTAGATCTCGCCGCACTGGCCGCCCAGGCGACGGCCTTCGTTGTATGGCCTCTACTCGACAGTTCGAACCCATCTTTGTGGCTCATCCCCGTCGCCCTGGCGCTCGTCTCTTGTGGCTGGTGGGAGAATTACGTGTCCGTGCAGAGTCCCTTGGGTGAGTTGAACGTATTGTGACCAATGTCGTGATCGCTGGCTCGGGCAATTTCACACGAAATCATAATTCAGCTGCTGTGCCCTACAGTGGTTTAGGATTAGTCCCCCAACGAAAGATCCGATCCTCACTATTCACGTTGTGCATTTTCAGGACTGATAAAATCGCTGGGCCGAGTCAAGGAGGAGATGAGACTGACTAGGTACTTCACCTACATATTCGTGTCCGTGTGGAAGATCGTGGCATTCTTCGTAAGCTCCGTGATAATCCTCCACTGCAAGGGCAACAGCGTCAGTCACCTGTTTACAATGTTCGGGAGTGCCTTCGGCGATCACAAGATTACCGTCACCGAAGTACAGTCATCCATTGGCGGCGGGGCGATACCCGACCTCTCTGAGGTTCTTCCGAACGGCGAGACCGAGACGATAGTCGCAGACTTCAACACTCCCGTATACGTGTTGCTGATACAAATATCCGGCGCCTACTTCGCCTACGTTTTCGGTAAGACCCGCCAACTCATTTCGGCGTTTATAACATCGATCCGATCAACTATCTTTTTCATTCAATTTCAGGTAAATTTGCCTGCAAGATATTGATCCAAGGATTCAGCTACGCCTTCCCCGTAAATCTCACGATCCCCGTCTCCATTTCGCTCCTCATTGCTGCGTGTGGTCTAAGAAACGGCGATCCTTGCTTCTTCCATGGCACGATACCTGACTACCTCTTCTACGAATCACCTCCCCTTAACTTTCTCAGCGACTTTATATCCAAGCAATACGCCTGGGTCTGGCTGCTATGGCTGCTCTCCCAGACATGGATCACCCTCCACATATGGACCCCAAAATGCGAGCGTCTTGCCTCCACAGAGAAGCTTTTCGTCGCGCCAATGTACGACGGTCTTTTGATTGATCAGTCCATGGGGCTGAACAGGAAGCGGGATGATCAGCCCGAAGTAACCGTGGAGGTCAGTGTTCAAATTCTTATTCGTCGGTGTTTTTTTTTCTTTGCCTCCTAGCGATGAGGTTCAAAAATTATATGATGCTTGCAGGACTTGGCAGAGATAGAGAAGGAGAAGGGAGACGGTGACTATGAGACTATATATGAACAGACGGATGGATCCGCGACTCCGCCTTCCGCTGTTAAGAATAGCGATCTTGTGACCCGGATCTTCGCCTGTGCTACTATGTGGCATGAGAACAAGGAGGAAATGATCGAGTTCTTGAAGAGCATTCTCCGACTTGACGAGGATCAATGTGCGAGAAGAGTCGCCCAAAAGTATCTCAAAGTCGTCGACCCTGACTACTACGAGTTTGAGAGTAGGTTCAACTGTTATACCCCTATGCAGGAAGATGATTCGATACAAGGAAGAGTAGATTCAATTATTCAATCAATTCACCATTCAAAAATATCTAAAATCATTTCCCTCCAATTCCCAAAGATTTCACATTATTTCAACTCACTCCGTGGGTTCTAAAGATCTTTGTTCACTTGGCTAATCACTGTCCGATTACATCCTAGCTCACATATTTTTCGACGACGCCTTTGAGATATCTGACCATGACGACAACGAGTCCCAGGTGAACCGTTTCGTCAAACTTCTGGTCGACACGCTGGACGAAGCCGCTTCGGACATCCATCAAACTCGTATGCACGTCAGAGCCCCGAAGAAGTATCCGACGCCTTACGGAGGTCGCCTGGTGTGGACTTTGCCAGGTAAAACCAAGATGATTGCTCATCTCAAAGACAAGAGCAAGATTCGTCACAGGAAACGTTGGAGTCAGGTGAGTGAGGGAGAGAGGAGAGAGAAAGGAAAGCATGCATTCGTGTTTTAGAGCCTCAATTCATTGGGAATTTGTGTATAATCTGATAAAATTGTTCAGGTAATGTACATGTACTATCTCCTCGGCCACCGACTCATGGAACTGCCGATAAGCGTTGACCGTAAGGAAGTCATTGCCGAGAACACGTTCCTCCTGACTCTGGACGGCGACATTGACTTCCAGCCGGCTGCTGTCAAGCTTTTGATCGATTTGATGAAGAAGAACAAGAACTTGGGTGCCGCATGTGGACGTATTCATCCTGTTGGATCTGGTGAGGACTCCTTGGCGATGAACTTGCGTTTGTACAATGTGCAGCCCTGGAATGCCCCCTTAGTTCTACGCATTTTCTTACAGGTCCCATGGTCTGGTACCAAATGTTTGAATACGCCATCGGGCATTGGCTGCAAAAGGCAACCGAGCACATGATCGGATGTGTACTCTGCAGTCCAGGGTGTTTCTCGTTATTCAGA
Organism: Tenthredo scrophulariae; assembly: GCA_963978835.1. Taxonomy (NCBI): domain Eukaryota; kingdom Metazoa; phylum Arthropoda; class Insecta; order Hymenoptera; family Tenthredinidae; genus Tenthredo; species Tenthredo scrophulariae. The sequence goes on from OZ022232.1 coordinate 20,002,354, forward strand.
GGCAAGGCACTGATGGATGACAACGTTATGAAGAAATATACTACCAGATCCGATGAAGCTAGGCACTACGTGCAATACGATCAAGGCGAGGACAGATGGCTGTGCACTCTACTGCTGCAAAGGGGTTACAGAGTAAGCGTGTTTTCGCCCAAGAAACTATCGCACAGATCTGAGTAAATTAATACCATCTAACAACAGATGAGAATTCGTTTCAATGCGAAATCTTTCAGATATTGAAATGACCATCGATTGCTCTAGTTAACTGACCTCTCCCCACACACGCTTTATATGTACAGTAAGACCTCCCGCACTGTCGCTTAGGTACCTCCACCATGCCCCTGTAGCAGTACCGTATCTACTGACTGCCGTGACGCCTTAGCGTCGCCCGTGTATGTTACAAACCCTCGAGTGCTATGAGGTTAATTCTACGGCCCTGTACTTGCTTTTGATTGGTCGGGAAAAAGTGGGCCAATACGCGACACTGCCGGAGGTTTTACTCTATATCAGTTGCCACATTCTCTTCTCTTCAGGTTGAATATTCGGCCGCGAGCGACGCCTACACTCACGCACCGGAAGGTTTCAATGAATTCTACAACCAGCGTCGTAGATGGGTGCCCTCCACCATGGCCAATATAATGGATCTGCTTATGGACTACAAGCGTACTATAAAGATCAATGACAACATATCACTGCCTTACATATCCTATCAAATCCTGCTTATGGGTGAGTCATTGTTCCCTTGAGTGAAGTTCGATTCATTTACGTTGATATTCATATTCGTAAGCTGTATATTTGTTCAATTAAAACAGGAGGCACGATCCTCGGACCGGGTACAATATTTCTTATGTTGGTGGGAGCCTTCGTCGCTGCTTTCCAGATCGATAATTGGACTAGCTTCTACTACAACATCATCCCGATATTGCTATTTATGGCCGTTTGTTTTACTTGTAAATCCGAAGTACAAGTAAGTATCATTGACTATTTCTGGCGTCGATAAACGATTTCAAAGAAATTTCCAATCGGAGGAGAGGGTGTATTCCTTGTTCGCACAACGTCGTTAGTTCCGTGTCGTCATTGTGTGTCCTCATAATTGTATCACTGTCGTCTGCCTTTTCAGCTTCTCTTTGCTCAGATGCTCTCGACAGGTTATGCGATGATCATGATGGCTGTAATTGTCGGTACAGCTCTCCAATTGGGTGAGGACGGAGTAGGCTCACCTTCCGCTATTTTTTTGATAGCGATGTCGGGCTCGTTCTTTATAGCCGCCTGCCTCCATCCACAAGAATTCTGGTGCATTGTTCCCGGCATCATATATCTACTATCAATTCCCTCCATGTACCTACTTCTGATCCTCTACTCCATCATCAACCTGAACGTTGTCTCTTGGGGAACAAGAGAGGTCCAGGTTAAGAAGACCAAGAAGGTTTGTTCCAATTCTTTGCAGTCTAATCATGCTTTCACAACGGGTCACCTGGATGTACATGTGTATAGTGGCAGCGGTTCATCGAAGGACATAATTCCGGCTGTTCTCAACTGCATCGCATCGTTGTATTCGTACATGCACTGTAAAACATCTTTGCTGGCTTCTTTCTGTACCCTCTTCCTCATCTACTCATTACACAGCCGATTGAGTAAATATTTTATCATCCAGCAATAATATGGACACGGGACTCTTCCGCAACTCCCAGCTCACGGTACTAACAAATTTTCACAGTTTTTCTTGGCTCTGGCCATCAGTGTTGTCATCATGATGGCCATAATGGTAGCTATTTGTATACGAATGGCTGACGACAGCTGGGTCTCCACCGCCTGTTTCTTTTCTATGCCGGTGATTGGTCAGACCGTAATAGCGGGGATTATGCATCCTCAAGAACTGTTGTGCCTTCCATGCAAGATAGTCTACTACATCACTATACCCTTCATGTATTTGTTACTAATGGTCTAGTCTGTTGCAAATCTTAACAACATTGCCTGGGAAGCCAGAGAAGTAGGAGTCGAGGGACTCTTGCGGTAATTACATCATGCAAACTAATAATTGATTAAGCAGGCTTGGATTTGCACAGACACTTTTTTCATCCTCGGGTAGAGACACAATCGTAACATTTCATGTATGTAGATAGCCGGTGATTAACACATTATGAAATAACTATCGTTGTGAAAAGAAAATCAGCTGGATCTTTCTGGTAAATGACTCAATAATTAACTGGCGGAATTGTGTGATCCATCAGGAATTGGAGCAAGAGAAAAAAGAGGCTGAGGAAGTCAAGCGTAAAGCTAAGCAGAAATCACTGCTAGGCTTTCTGCAAAATGGCGGCGGCAACAACAACGACGATCAAGGCTCTATAGAAATCTCACTGGCCGGTCTGTTCAAGTGTATCATGTGCACCCATGGCCAGCCATCCGACGAGAAGCAGCAGCTTGTCGCTATCGCCGAGTCTCTAGAACAGCTGGGAAAACGCTTGGACACCATAGAGAAGTAGGCATTGTCGTTTGTAGGCAGATTACAACTGTTCGATAGAGACTGAACGTTTGTAATCTATCATCCATATGGCAATAGGGCTGTCGATCCTCTGGGAAACATATCCGGACGGAGACGGGTCTCGTCCGTAGGATCCCGTTTCGTCGATCCCATGAATCCGATAGACGAGAATCCAGTCGACGGAGATCATCGCGACAGCGACACCGAGACCACCGTCAGTCAGAATACGGAAGCTAATCGCGAGCGGACCTTCCTGGTCAGCCCTTACTGGTTGGAGGACGAAGGCCTCAAGAAAGGAGAGGTTGACTACCTTTCGCCGCAGGAGGAACAATTTTGGAAGGACCTACTTGAGAAGTATCTTTTCCCCATTGACGAGGACAAGGCAGAGAAGGTATTAAATTCATTTATCCGTAGACCTCTAATTTGGTGAGAGTCTAAATTATTTGGAATTACTACAGCTGATGAAATTTCTTGAGCTTGCATTCTGCCGAATACCAAGGTGCTAATGAACCGTGATAAAATTAATTCCTTTGCTGATTAAATCAGGCACGTATTGCCAGCGATCTAAAGGACCTCCGCGACAAGAGTGTATTTGCGTTCTTCATGCTGAATGCTCTTTTTGTGCTTATCGTATTCTTGATGCAACTGAACAAAGACGAGCTCCACATTAAATGGCCCTTCGGTATCAAGACCAATATTTCATACGACGAGAGTTCACAGGAGGTAAATCACGCTTCGCGGGAACGCCGGCTCGTTTCCAAAGCTCCCCCAAAGTTCAATTGTTGATTTTATAAAAATAGCATAACAATGGGCGAGCTATGGCAAACAGAGTCAGGTCACCGCGGGGCTTTTCACCATTACTATACTAACAGATTGTCTTTTTTACATCCACAGGCACGTATTGCCGCGGACCTGATTGAACTACGAAACAAAAGCGTATTTGCATTTTTTATGTTCAACGCGCTCTTCATTTTGATTGTATTTTTATTTCAATTGAACAAAGACCAGCTCCACATTATATGGCCTTTCGGGGTCAAGACAAACATCACCTACGTAGAGGAAACCTCAGAGGTACCGGTATTGCCTCTTAGCCCGGGACTAACTTCCTGTGCAGCTAAGTTCTCGGATCTCAAATCAATAATCGCGTTCAAACTATCTTACCGATTGAAACAGAATCTCACAATGTCAGAGGGGTGTGTCTACGTACTACGTATAATTAGCTATCCAATGATCCGAGAACCAGCTGCACAAGCATGGCTGCCATGTGGCGTTGAATGCACCTGCTCGCGCACAGATTACTTTGATACATACGTACAATATTAATTGCGACTGATCGTCAATAACACCACCGGTTTTCTTTTACTGTATACTATACATATATTCACTTGGTCAATAATCATTAGGAACTACTCTCTTTAATTTTCGTGCCGTATTGTCACAGCATAAGACGGACGCTCGTTTAAAATTGATTTACGCAAAGTATCTAATAACTATTTCAGGGATATTATTGATAACTGGCGTAAAAGTTGAGATCTAAGAACTAATCCTGCACCTAGGCCCCGTAAGGGGAGGAACCGTTGTGTCTAACTTGATACATGTTTATCACACATGTTCATAATAATTGCATATATTTTGAAGGATATTGTAATAACCATAACACCGTTTTTGACCTATACAAAGCCAATGGATTCGTACCGAAATTTTGGCTCCCAACTGATCCATATCTCAATCAATGGACGCCGTACGACTCGGGACCGAAATTTCTGTACGAACGATAAATGTATTTTTCAATGTTCAAGCACCTTTAGCTCTGGGTTTTATACATACATATACAGCTTGCACAAGACTCAGTGTCTCTCAAAAATTGGCGTTTGTGTCGTTCTCTTGGTACTAATTCAGTTCTATTTCCCATTTCACAGGTACATATCACTAAGGAGTACCTACAGCTCGAACCTATCGGCCTTGTGTTTGTCTTCTTCTTCGCTCTGATTCTCGTCATTCAATTTACAGCCATGTTGTTCCATCGTTTTGGCACATTATCGCATATCCTTGCAAGTACCTCGTTGAACTGGTATTGCTGTAAAAAGGTGAGGAAACAAGGTAACACAGATTATCAGACGGAGAGAAGCCGCGTCAAAAGAGATTGGGGGAAGGCGATCAAAACAATTGTTTAATACGCTTGATCCTTCTAACAGGCTAAGGATCTTTCGGAGGAGGCCTTGCTCAGCAAACATGCAGTTGAAATAGTACGGGATCTTCAGCGGTTGGATGGCATGGAAGGTGATTACGATGAGAGTAGCGGCAGTGGCCCAGGAAGACGAAAGACTATTCGAAACTTGGAGAAGAGCCGACGAAAGACGCAGGCAATCAACACCCTCGACGTTGCCTTCCGGCAGAGATTCTTCAGCATGGCCGAGGGGTCGGGTAGGCATTTTAGCTTAGTTTTTTCAACGATAGCGCTGACTTTCTGTAGACCGACAAGTATGACCACTGTTTTACTCGTATTACAGGATTGCCACGCAACATGTCTACCAGGAGATCAACGAAAGCTTTCAAGGCATTCGAGGGACGACGCAACAGCATTATGGCAGAGAGAAAGAAGTCCCAAATGCAGACACTAGGAGCGAACAATATATACGGGGTTGCCGGCAATGCCCTTGGTATACAGCCGAGGCCGGCGAGGAGCAGCCAGATTTCCGTCAAGGAAGTCTTTGAGAGCCATCCAGGCGTCGTTAATCATGCTTACGAGCCGGAAGAGAGCCCCAGGAACAGCCTGAGAATGCAGTCGAGAATAACGTGGCGAGACGCCAACTCAAAAGTGTAGGATTTATTAGAAGGAGTTGAGAGGAGATCTGGACGTTGACTTGATTAGCGTGGGGACTCGAACCGATTGGCTAGAATCACACGACTTATATTGTTTATTGTTGAAAAAAGGTAATGTGTAAAGGTCGTTGCACGGTTTACAATAGGCTCTATGATGTGCCCGTGGGTGAATGTGCAGCGAAGTAACAAGAGTTAGTACCAACAATACTGGTAATAACTTGTAGTGCAATATTTATTTATAATTCTGATACATATTCGCATACAGCGGCCGTCATGCTGAAGTGCAAGAGAAGGGAATGTCAAAAGATTGGGACAAATGAGGTTTGAGCATTCAAACGAATATAATTTATTATTTACTTTTAGACAATGACAATACATGCCTAATACTATAGCACAAGCTTGGTACTGCCGCGTTGAGACGCCAACTATTGTGCGCACATACTGCACTTCTTTGCAACTTTGTCGCGGAAACTAGTGAGCAATAATTTTCAAGCGTCACACGTTGTTAACGGTCAATTGATCGTTGGCAGGGTCTATTACTTGGGTCATCCCCAGCAGAAATTGGAGAACTAATGAATGTCTTCGACCTATAGTAGATCACTGCGCCTTGTTCTATGAATGTATATTTTTCGTGTATGCTATTTTAGAGATTTCGCCTATCTATTATTATACGATATAGTCAATGTAATAAACGATTCCACATTGTCCAGATATATCATGTATAGGATGTATCGGCCGGGTTGATTTGGGGAGAGAATTCGTTTCATTCAAAAATCACTTGTACGTTTATTGAATATAAGACTTTTAAAGTAGTGGGGAAAAAGGCCTAGAATTATTATATCACAGCTCGTAGACTCTGTCCTGCAGATTTTGTCGAAAAACAAATCATGTACGTATGTTATTGTGGAATCGTTATTAAACTCATATTATTAAGTAATTTCATACGATTATATTTGCCATGTAACATGTTTATGATGCAATAAATAAGTTGAACAATAACTAATCAAAGTCTCTCTCGACTACATCCCATATTTCTATCAGAAGCTATGTGTCGCACCCTTGAGAACAGAAGATTTACTCCTCTCTCCCGGGGACGACTATACCCAGGCACGACAAATCGAATTGTATGTTTCTGTATTGTATATTACATGGTTATTTCTCGGCATGCAAAAAATCATAAAAATTGGCATCTGAGCATCTCTGAAAATTCTTGCATCCTTGGTTTCAGAGCCGTACCACGTGAGGTCCCAACGAGTTTCGGGAAGTATAAGGTCGTATACGAGACCGCAGGTGGATCACAGTGGACACAAGTGGATGGGCATTGTTTTTAATTTCAAACGCTATCGATTACGATTTAGAATCGGAAGGGGATCGCGAAGGATGTCCTTTCCGCGTTCTTGGCTCATCTGATGTTCTAAGATGTGTTTTCGTTCGTATTGATGTGCAAAGAAGGACCGTTTGTTCTGTTAACGGTGGCGAAAGGGTTCAGTTTCTATAAATAGATACGGACGGCCAATACTCGAGATTTCCTGCTTAAAAATTCAGTAAAATGGCGCTGTCGAGATCGCGCTGAAGAAGCCAGCAGGTTGGAGTTCTCATCGATTGAACAACGCCTGAAATGGGAATATCACCGGAGCCCTCGGTGATATCGCGCTCACGGGTGTGTCCCCAGGTCTGAGTCTAGAGGAATTCGGGCCCCGCGGTAACTGAAAATTTCCTGCATTCGGAACACGATCATTTTTTTTCTTTCTCACCCGCGAGGTCGAGGGACGAGGAATTTTTTTGTATCGGGGGCTGATATAACCAGGTGTATTATTATTATTATCATTATTGTTATTATTATTATTATTATTATTATTATTATTATTATTATTATTATTATTATTATTATTATTGAACATTATTAGAATAGCAATTCCAATTCAACGATGTATTTTTACCACACCACAATCCTAACCAACTAAACTCTGTCGTCGCGATGTGTTGACGTAACCTCAATTTATATCGCCAAATGATTTATCCCTCGGGTATAGTTTATTACGAACGGGCGTTAAAATACTGCCTGCTGTTGGAATTTTGGGAACAACGAATCTCACGTCTCATTCCATGTCTTATTTTCTGTATAATTCCACATAGTATCCACAATAGAAGCATCCTGCACGGTACCAGGTGCGACAGATCAGTTTTTCCGTCCGTACCGACGTTTTCAAGGATCGTCGTCCGTCGAATTTCACCCGCGAGATAACAATTACCGAGGAACTTTAGGCAGAGCAATAAACAATGTCTAAAGTCGATCACGCAAAGCTTGTCGTCGCACTCTACACGTTCAAGGGAAAGAACAACGACGAGGTAGGCAATTTATTTGACAACAATTCAATCTAAAGTCTTTCTCTCTAGCTCTCTATCTATCTCTCTCACCGGCCGTAGTAGCGTAGTGCTAGCCCTCGAGAGTGCGGAGCGGAAGGACGTGGGTTCAAATCCCTGGCCCGTCGAGGAAGACCTGAATGGCAGCTCACAAAATTTGTAAGACGGACTTGTAATTCAGGCGCTGAATTGGCAGGTTTAGGATTGGAACTTGGTTCGGCTACACTTGGACAAGGTTTTCTGGCAGTTTTCCCTTGTCCCTGAACCCTATATCTGAACTGCCAACAAAAACCCTGCTCACTCTCCTACTCTCTAATTTACAAACATCGCTATTGTTATAATAGTGAAGAATTTTCATTTTTTATTTTTTCTCTCTTTCCCTGGTGGAAATTTCGGATAGATCCGGAAAGGACGAATTTTCTATTCGTCGAAGTCTATTTTCTTCCGGAATCTGTGAAACATAGGAATCGAATCCGGTCCAATCCAAAATACGAGACATTTCGGTCCACCTGAATCTGAAGATGTGTGTGGGATTGGTGTCGGATTCATTTGGAATGAATGCACGAACTGAGACTGATTGAAGATGTGTCTCAGATTGGTGTCGAATTTATTCGGAATAAACGCCCTGACTGAGACGGATTGAAAATGTGTTTCGGATTCATTCGGATAGAACTTGAAGTTGATTCACGGATTGAAATAGATTAAAAACCTGCCTCAGATTGACTCGGATGATCTCGTATTGAGATGAGGACAGATTCCGCAGTGGCTAGGAAAAGTTAGGATTGGGCCGGATTGAACTCCTATCCGAAACTTCCACCAGGGTTGCCACTCTACAACGATCCCTTGCCACAGTTATGTTTCAGGAAGGGCGATGTGATAACGATAACCCAGATGGACGACGGCGGGTGGTGGGAGGGGACCCTAAATGAGAAAACAGGATGGTTCCCTTCCAACTACGTCAAGGAATACAAAGCACCGGGTAAGCCAAGCAATGTAACCTGATGCTCAACTGCGACGGATCCTTTCTTGAACAACTGAATCCAGGGCCGGTAGCAATTCACTTTCCGCCCTATTCTTTGCAAACGTAACCCATCCCGTTCCAACCGAATTGTGGGTTTCGGAACAAACGAGAATTGCACTATTAATACATCATTCCGAGATTCTTCTTTTAATTCTACGCCTAACATTCAATTCATCTTATGCGTGTACACCGTTCAAACTATATACCACCTGGAACATAATATAGCAGGGAATAGAGTAAGCGAATGAAAAGTGGCCCACAGAGGTCCGAAAGAGAACAGGGATACTCCTTTGTTGGTTTGTCGTGATAGCCGTCCTCATTGATTTCAATATCTCCAAACTGCTTGGGATCTAATTATTTTCTGTTCGCAGACAATGGCCAACTTAACTTGCCCTCAAAATCATCGCCCGAGAAAGTCACTCAAGAGTTATCGGCTCAGCAGAAAGTAAATCGGAGCATTGTGCTCAAGGATATCATTGACTCGGAGAGAGTGAATGTTGCCGAGCTCCAGGGACTGGTAAACAATTTTTTGCAGCCCTTGGAAACAACCAGTATGTAAGTACCGCGTCGGCTGAAATCTCATCCTACAATTTGTCACCATTGAGCGGTATGTCTATCCAGCTTAACCAGAGAAGAGTACAAGCAGCTGGTTGGAAATATCCAGGAGGTATTAGAGGCACATCAACATCTGCTGACTAACTTGGAGGCTCTGTTTGTCCAAGGTCCAGAGGCGAGGGCAGGTAATCTGTTCCTAGCACTGGCACCCATGCTGAAAACCATTCACATTGCTTACTGCGCTTCTCATCCCCGAGCCGTTTGTATGTTAGACAAATTTAGGTAAGTTTTTTGATTTATTGCCCAAATACAATCGAAAGAGATTGTTTGCATCACGTCTTTCAACAACGTTGCCCATCATTTGTATTTCAGAGACGAGTTGAACGAGTTCATGGAACGCACTGGAGCTGTTTCCCCCGGTATTTTGGTACTGACAACCGGACTGAGCAAGCCTTTCCGTAGATTGGAAAAATATTCCGCCATGCTACAAGAGCTGGAGAGGCACATTGAGAAAAATCACCCGGACAGAGGAGATACCCAGCGAAGTGTTTGCGTGTATCGAGAGATAGCGGTAAATGGGTGTTTCCGTACGAACATCTTTTTTTTTTTTTTTAGCGTGACACCAATTGTGATACAAATATTTGCCCGCTATATAGGAAAGATGCAGCACGATAAGAAAACAAAAGGAATTGGCGCTGATAGTTCTGGCCGGAGGAATAAAGGGCTGGGAAGGTGAAGATCTCCATACGTTGGGTGATATAATTTACGTTGGACCAGTCATCCTGACAACAGGCATGGATCGCAGGGATAGATACTTTGTACTCTTCTCCACAACACTACTTGTTCTAAGCACCAGTCAGAGAATGAGCTCGTTTATATATGAGGTGATTTTTTGCTCTCGGGTCGATGGATTCCAACAGTCTGTTTGATTAAACAGAATGGCCGGTAATCGAAGACGATTTTTCCTCTTCCAGGGTAAACTTCCGTTGACAGGAATTGCAGTGACCAAAGTCGAAGATACGGAAGAGATGAAGAACGGTTTCGAAATATCAGGTAATGGATAGATAGAGAATAGAACAGAATAGAATAGAATAGAATAGAATAGAATAGAATAGAATAGAATAGAATAGAATAGGAAAGAATTCTATTCTATTGAAGAGAGAGAAATTGAAAGATAGATAGATAGGCTTTTATTATGACCATTACAATGTTGGACAAGGTAAATTAACTAGTAAGATAGACGGTGAGAAAGACAGAGAGAGATAGAATGAAGTAACAGAGAAAGTAAGAATGACGGAGAAGACTAAGGTTTGGCTGAAAGAAAGCAGTGAATACAGTGAGGAGACAGAACGGACTTGGACCTGAAGAGAGATTGATTGATTGATTGATTGATTGGCTGGGTTTATTATGCCCTAGGCATATTTGGGGCAAATGTGACAAAGCCAAAAATAATATGTAAAAAAAGAATATATAAAAAATCAAGCTAGAATACATGAAGAGTAGTAATAAAGGTGATCAAAAGATAGTGTGATAGGTAGAGAGAGAGCGCGTGAGCGAGCGAATGGTTCTCTTGCAACAGCCGGGAGATGATTTTATCCTTTTTTGAATCTCTACTGCCCCCAGGACCGATGATCGAAAGCATAATCGCAATCTGCCCCAGTCGAGAAGAGCGCCAACAATGGATCGAATATCTATCTCAAGAGCAGCATGCTAACATCACAAAATTGCCGACGACATCGCACGTGAGTTATTCGTCCCTTCCGTACGTTCGCCTATCTAAATATTTTGCAAAGCTTGTGCGGAGAAAAGCCATCTATACGGAATTGTTAAAGAAATTACTCTACTTCCAATATATTTTTAAACCCGATTTAAGTGACGTTAGAATGCGAAAGTGCACCGTTACTTATACAATATATCCATCGCGACACGACAGCTGCTCCGACGACGGATCTACCGACAGTGATTCTGTAGCCATGAGGCACCAGCCACGCCACAAGTCCAGCTTGAAACTTGATGTCACTTATAAATTGTGGGAAAACGACGACTTCGTCTTGGGAATTGGGTCCAACGACGCGGATACCGAAAGTACTTCCTCTTTCATATGCCATGATCTGAGTTTAGCCATCCCCGAACACTCGAGGATTGAGACAAGCAGGAGCGTGCCCAACACAACATTAAAATGCCCCACGTCCAACGTACATTCAGAGTCCATTCGTTCGGCTATTGAGGTCCACAATTCACGCGGCGAGTATGCCGCCGCGGCTGAGCCAGTTACGCTAGACGGGCCTTCGAACGGTCAGCAGAGGAAAAATTGCAACTACCAAAGATGCGACTGTTGGAATTCTACCATGAGGAATTGGAAAAGGACCGAATTATTCCATGGAGGAGGAGAGGCTGAATGGGAGAACAGGACAGAGGACTCTTGCTTAAAAACAAAGCTCATGGATGAAACTGCCCCTGCCGTCGGTAATGAGTCAGATTCCCAGTTCCCGCAATTTCAAACTACTACGCCACGGTCGTCTGATTCGGGAATGGCGGACAGCTACCATCTCACCTCTTCGGAGTTGAATTCCTCCTACAAGTCGTATCGGCACAGTAGAAGCAAAGGAGAAGGAGAGGCGATACGGCTGTCTCACAGCGGGAGCGAGAATGACGAAAACAAATTCGAGCATCAATGCATTTGCTCGTCTCCGTTTGGTTCAACTCCAAGGGAGAGTCTTCGTGGCGCTTTGTCTACTGAAAAACTGAGCACTAACGTTATGCCCACACCTATACGGCCCGTTGTTTTCGAAAATCTCTGTACCAGCGGTCAAATTACTGATAAGGAATCAAACGCCGAGCCGGCGACGCGACCCAATAAATGTACAACCGTTACCTCCGAACTTGTCATCAGAGGCGCCAATCACAAATACTTCAGTGAACCGATTCCAAAAAGACACGAGGATATCGCGAAGATATCGCGCAGAGGCAATGTCCAGCGTCGTCATAACGCGAAGGATCAACAGTCTGAAAAAATTTATACATCTGGATTGTACGCGCACTGGTGGCTCAAAAAAAAAATCCCAATGTCCGGGAACACAGAACAAGGCAAGCTTCCATGGCATGGCTGTTTTACCATACGTACATACATACATATGAATCATAACATTGGCCAGTTTAACTACTAATTATATTATCACAAATCGTGTCGCTTATTTCACAGCCATGTTGTGTGAAGTATGCTTTTGCTTTGTAATTTTTTTTTCACTAACCGCAGTGCTTGGAGACCTGAAATTCAAGTTTATCAGACCAGACCCTCGACTCGCACATCCGAGGAAAAGAATTTCCTCGTAATCCAAGTCCTGCGTAATCCCAAGTCGACAGGCTCAGGCGATGGGTGCTACTAACGGAGTATAATAAAACCAGGAGTGTATGCTTACTAAACGAAGTGACTCGCCGTTTGTGACCATGGTGTAATAGTAGTCGTATTCTCGCGATTCTCATCCATTAATCCAAACTCACGATTAGCGAGTAATGTCAATCATAATAGATGGATATTTAGTTGATTAAGAATGCCTTTTTTTCATTTGATTGAATTATCTGCCCCACAGGTGAGTCCACTACCCGATGGAAAACGAATACGGACGGGGGCGGAGAAATATCATTTGCCAGGGATTAAAATGCCTTGGTCCCTTGCTTTGCTTCGGCCGGCCCCTCCTCTGTACTCCTGCAAAAGCTTTGTCAAGATGGACCCGTTGGACTCGAGCGGTTCAAGCCGTATATGTAGTAAGTCAGTCACACCACAGCTTGCAAAACATCCGACTCGGCACAGTCCACCATACTCCAACCAGGAACAATAGTTTTATAGCGGAACGAATTTCTCTGTTTCTTTCAGACGAACGGCTGTTTGAGGAGGATGCAATAATATTGAGAGTTATAGAAGGTTATTGCGCCACCGTCAACACACGACTTACGGTGCATTCCGGTGAGTGTGCCAAGGCTTTGACAGGGATATGGATATTGTTTAGTCAAAAGTGAGGCGGATCGTTTCTTCTCGACTTGTATCGATATACATATTATAAGCATGTAATTTACTTGACAAAGAACTACGGTCTTCATTAAGGGTGGTAGACGCACTACTAGAAAAAGCTGATTCTAGGATCATGGAAATTTTCTTCATATAGATCAATGTTTAAATGAAAACGTTTGAAAACTGTCCTGAATTGCAGATCGATATTTCAAGTCTTTCTTAAAATACCCGAACGATGGACAGTAGTCAAGAAACAGCGCCCGAACTCGCTGTCTTACTCTGTAAGTTTAGCATTATGAATTATTTAATATGTATAATGTTACCGCCGTCGTTAGTAGGAATGACGTATCAGCAGTGTCTTAGAATCGAACTGTAAAGTCATCGATCCTGGGCAAGTAGTTTATCGTTGTTTGCACCCAACATAACGATATCATACCCACCCTTAATGCAACCTTCTAACATTTCCAATTTGGAATAATATCGGCGACGGTAGCGTCCGACTCAATTCCAAGATTGGAGGATCCGTTTGAAAAAGAATTTCTATGAGTACATTTCTTTCCTGACTTCAATTTTTATCAAATTTTTTCAATTAATTGCAAGCGGTGGTTCTCTCGTATCTCTAAGTACGAACATACACGTAAGAGTTTACGTCGTTTCAAATATACTTGCTAATAATAATGTAATGTAAATTTCAGCTATGCTAGAATGCGACGCCGTCCATAAAGCTTGCGATAGAATGTCCGTAGGGCATAATAGAATTGGAAATTGGGATGCAAATGAGAACAGGTACGTAATCCCCCGGGTTTGTTGATGTCTTTTTTTTTTTATTCTAACATTTAGAGGAAAAAGATCGTCGTCCGAACGGAGACTTTGCTGAATAACAAAACAGACGGTGAATAGATTCAGGTCAATCACGGTGCGAGGCTGCATTGTGAAACCATCTCTTTAGATCCAAGTTTGTCATTGAAATTGAACCATCTGGCAGTTTGAACTTTGAACCATAATATTTACCGCCAATAAAAAGCATGCTCGCTCATTCATTGAATCCAGAGTCTTATAGGCCGGTTAGATTATCAAATGCTGTGAACAATTTGATGACCCCGCTGCAGTATGTTCTTCTATTTTCTGTTCGCAGGACTTTATCGGAGACGGTTAATACTTTGAAGGAGCAAATAATTGAGCTGCAATTCCAAATGGTGCTCCTAACAAGACAGCTCGACGAGGAAAGGAAGTCTCGTCTATGCTTAGCCGCTACCGTGAAACGCAGCATCGCCGTAATGGATGGTTCCGCGTCGTAAAATAATTTTTTTGCAACGTTCACTTGCCGAAAACAATCAGATAATTATTGGCTCCATGACAGAGCGCCGTTTCACTAGTCGGGCGGGGCTAATATGTCAGAGAACTAAATGGGGAAAGTAGTAAATTGTCGGTTGGATCAACCTACGAGAGTGAATCAGTAGGATGAATCATTTCTAAAAGCTTTTCTATCACACCGCCGATGAGGCAAAAGGGAAAAAGAGGTCAAAGTCGCTGAAACATACGAAATCGCTATTCGATTTTAACAATATTAGCTATAGTGAATATCCTGTACAGATTCGCTAAGTGCAGTTTCTTTCTTCTTCACATCCCACAGACAACATCCGCGTAGTTGCACCTGGTATAACGATATCATACGCCGGGTTTCCCTACGTTTTTTTGCCTGGTTTATTATCTTTAGAGAACCATCCATGGCATACAGTCACATCTTCCTACATAGACAATACCTATATTGTTTCCTACATAACTCCCAACTGCTCAGCTCGAATCGAATTCTAGACAAACTGCAGTAACGATACACGTATATGTATAGAGAATGCATTAAGAGAGTAAACCAAATAAATGCTACCATGTATTTTGTAATAAAACATTGTAAATAAGGAGAGATACATTGAACAACTGGTTATATTAGTGGTGTTTGATTTTGACTTTCAAAAGTATTAGGGCCGTATTCATAGTCAGGTCTTATTTTCAAGATCGTCTAAATTCAGCTCCAGACTCGACTTGATTGGCCAAGAGCTGTTCTTAAGACGATCTTGAACATAAGACCTGACTTTGAATACAACCTCTAGTGTCGTGAATAATAAACTGGAGTTGATAGCATATGTATGGGTATGTAATAACAAAGTGAATAGATATTAATAACCATTTATTGGGATCACTTGGTACGGGATACAGCGATTTATCTCAGAGTGATATTTATGAATTTACACCGGGCTGTGATAACGGTTGAAGAGAGATGCTGGCTGGCATTTGCTGTTGTTGTTGTTGCTGTTGCTGTTGCTGTTGCTGTTGCTGCTGCGACGATCTTACTGCCGTTCTTCCATGCAAATGTTTGTTTTTTATTCTTTCCAACTCGTTAACCCTGCTTCGCGCATGTTCCAGTCTGTGCCACGCCATTTGAAGAACTTTTTGACTCGCATAGCCAGATCCCTCGTGCGGTTGACCTGTGCCAGTAGCAGAAAATATCATTCAGAAATAGTGTTAATTTTTTCTCTCAAATATATCATTGGGCTTAATTTTTATTTATTTGTTTATTTATCTGTTTATATTTTGGCGACAAGGAATGGGGTCACTCGATAACAAGCGCATGAAAGCAATGAGGTACGTGTTATAAAATTCATGCCAAAGTATTGAAACTTCCGGATTACCTGTTGAGACCTGAGTCAAGTAATTTATTTGTTCGCTGAGTTTTGATTCAACATTTCCCAGAGTCTTTAGGAACTGATGTGTTTGACTTTCGGCTTGCTTCAAACTCGACTTTTCTTTGCTCAGTTCCAGGAACGCTTGACCTGGCGTGAAAAGTAAGAGATATCATTATTAGTACAGGTATGGTTAACGCGGTGACAAATAGCCAGGTTAGGAATCAGTTCTCCAAAAACTTGTTGGTCAAATTGTCACGGGACATCACGATATCGTGATTATAGTGAGGTTATGTGCTGCATATGGCACGTCAAGTCTGGTGTGTCCAACATACCGGCACTTTGTAGACATACAATTATGTCTTTTTCGATCACCTCCAATATTTGAATTCTTTCCATTGGCGGGGTCATCGTGACCCAAGAGCAGAAGTTACGATTCGTACAGTAAAGGGACAATTATACTGCGTTCGTGTGGGACCAGTTACATTCTTATCACTTCGCCCATCCTCAACAGGTATGAATCCATATGAATCAATTGAACGGCATTCGGAAAATAGTATCACAACATATCGAACGTAAGATAACTAGAAAGTTTAGCAGCATCTGGTTAGAGCATAATATACTTCTTCTTCTAGTTTCTGCCGTGCATATCTTCCATATCCCAATATATGACGAGGAGAACTTGCCAAGCATAATATACCATGAAAACTTCGTCGCCGGGGTCTGTATACACTAATATACTATACCAGCCTATACCTGTAGTACGTATACCCCGAATATAGGATATGAAAAAAAAATGTTAGGCGATCGTGTCTACAGGTCAATACTGCTCAATACTTAGACCATACAAGAATGGACCGAGCACTCAAGTGGTGGGGGTGCTGCCGAGTAAAGGTGGAAGCACACAGGAGTGCATAAGCCATAGGCAGAATCCATAGCCATAGATATAGATATAGGCTCTGCAGTAAAAGCGAAGTGATGCGCATGCGCTATGTCTTTTCTTTTCTGCTTATGGCTTATGAACTCCTGTGTGCTTCCACCTTAGGCTGCCGTCCCATGTAGGCCCGATCGCCGGAATCCGGATTCACGGAACGGAATAGACGGAAAAGTCACTAGATCCGTGTTCTGCTAATTTCATTCCGTCGTATTTCTACGGAATGGTGTGGATCCGTCCGGAACCCGAAATTCATTAGCAGAAGTCACCAGGAGTAGTTATCCACAGCAAAGAATCTTTGATTTACAGTGCGATTATTAATCATGAGTACTAATACACTTTAGAATTCATGATTAAATTTGTTCAACAGGTGTGAACAGGTGTCTTTCTAGAATTTGCAGGGTTATGTTCATGTAGGTTCCGTGTTCCGTTCCGTCTATTTTCATCTCCTTGTGTCCCATGTACCCAAATTTCGGAACGAAGTGCCGGAGTGTCAACTTTGATTTCGTGAAATAATTAATCATGGTTACAGAATTTGATCTTACATAGAAGCTAATTAGATGAATTATATAATAATGATACAAGACTTCGTATGACTAGGATACCATTGTGATTAATGTAATTAGGTGATAGAATAAATTTGACGAATCGATGATTAAATAATTATATTTTACGTATGATACATATGTACATACGGCGGCCGTGCCTCTCTGGTGGTGCGGCAGGAGGGGGTCGGGGTTCTTTTTTTAGCCCCCATCCCCTCCGGGCCGCTGCAGGGAGGCGAAGCCGTTTTTTTTTTTTTATCGCGACCGCGGTTTATTCTCTAGGTTTATTGTTAGGTATTAGTAGGCTCGTATTTGTAAGTAGTTTAGATCTGTAGTGATCTCGGCGGCAGGGGGGAGGAAGTGGGAGGGCGGGTGGCCTCCTTCTTCCGCTTTTATCGCTTGCATTGTTGATTCATTCGATATTATTGGGTTTGTAATTAGTAAACTGTATTATTATTCTTTTGTGAGAGGGGGAGGAAGTGGGCGGGTGGGCCGCCTCCTCCTTACTCTTTTATTTCTTTCATTGTTAGTTTAACCGTTGTTATTGCGTTTATGAGTAAAAATGAGTATTATCGATCTATATTATTGATCCGTATGGACATCTTGTAGCTGATTAAGGGTTTACACCACCTTGGCGCTCGGAAAAATAGGTATAAAAATAAAAATAAAATTTTGACGCTGCAATAATTTTGAATAATAACGATGAAAAAAAAAGTATAAAATGACGGAGATACGAGGCATCGGGTAGGACCTCCTTTCTAAAATCATTGCTGATGGTGTAGTTGTTTTCTCTGTCAGGCGTCGTCTGCGAAATAAAACATAATTTTCTTCTCATCTAAAAAGGTAATAGCTGAGATGTAGCATAGGCAGAAATTTTTGACAATCATTGTTGTGTGGAAATGACGGCTGTTGAAGAATGAAAATGAAAAAATCTATATTATTGATCCGTATGTACATCTTGTAGATGATCAAGGGTTTACACCACCTTGGCGCTCGGAAAAATAGGTATAAAAATGAAAACAAAGTTTTAACGCAGCTATGAATTATATAAAATAATTTTCATGTCACACATATACATAGTAGTCTTCTGAATGATTTTAAATAATTACGAATAAACAAAAAGTATGAAATGACGGAGATATGAGCCATCGGGTAGGACCTTCTTTCTGGAATCATTGCTGATGGTGTACTTATTTTCTCTGTCAGGCATCGTCTCCAGAATGAAACATAAGTTCTTTCTCATTTAAACAGGTAATAGCTGCGATGTAGCATGAGCAGAAATTTCTGACAATCCTTTCGTAGAAATGACAGCTGTTGAAAAAAATAATAAAAAAATCAGTTTTATTTTTCAAATAGTCATTTCTACATAACGAGATCGATATGAAAATCATTTGCGTCAAACATTGTACTTGACACGCTGTGAGTTATACTCTCATATGTAATTGTGTGTATTGTCGTCGCAACGATTAGTTTGAAGCATAATGATAGTTTGAGGTAATTTCTGAACTTGAAAAATGACAAATATCCAGTTTTAGGTGATATACGTAATATATTACACGTATAACGATACATCTACAATTGTTAATTGAATTGAATAATCATACGTTAAGATTGTTTATCCAATAAACATGTATTATTATAGTGAATCGGCGCAATCTTCAATTACTATCCTTCGAAGTTGTAAAAAATTAATCGGCGAATCATTTTCTCCTGTCCTTTCCTTGCCAATGGGTCGAAAATCATTGAAGGTGCATGATTTCGTACGTTTGAAATCATAGAGTTGGCGCACGGGGTGACGAATGGTATCGCCATCTCGCGGTCACATTGCCGAACTAATTTTGCTAATTACGCCTCACAATATGCAATCCCCAGTTATGGACGACAGCAATGACCCGCGGGTTGCAGAATACGAGCGGTACCGACGTTATCGACACACGATATGATTGGCACATGACGTTACCGGCAGAAAATAGTTCGACAATGCGACCGCGATATGGCGCTAACATTCGTCGCTCAGCGACAACTTGCCGATAAAGAGCGGTGACCTAGATAATTGTCAGCGCCTGCGACAGTCGGGAACTTGTGTGGTTTGGGGCGAATTAACCAACGTACTCCTTGACTCCGTGGAATATCTTACTGAGATTGTTTTCGATCGTTCATTCGAGTGAATTACCTATGACTCTATGTGGATAATTATCCGTTTTCTCCGTCACCGGTGTTAGCGGATGCGAAAAAGCACTCGAGGAGATGCTTCAACTTCCTCCGAAGGTATCTTTCGCTACGGCTAGCAGATAGCACGGAGACGATTCATTTATTTCGGATGGCCAGCGTCAAGTTAGTCAACAATCTGTACGTTACGACGTTCCGCTAACGAGGAGATTCACAATTCGGGAATGCTTACATCAAGAAAAGTACGTTCGACGTATCATGTGAGTTTGAAATATTCTATTTCAATATTCTACCGGCACAATGAATAATTAAGAATTTTCAAAGCTCGTTTATAGCAAGAGAAATCTAGTCAAATCACTTCAAATTCAAAAATTGTGTATGATACTTTCTTGAGAGATTTTACGTGTCGCGTATTTCTATCGACAAAGAAAGCGACAATTATTGGATTGCTACCGGCGGATTTTGATTATCAACGGCGAAATCGTTCATTTTCGAGTATATTTGATCCGTACCCAAGTAATAACTATGTGAAAATCGAAATTTCCGACAGACATAACCTCTCGTACAGCTGTTTCCTGTACGAACATTATAGTGGTGCTTGTATGGGGTCTGAAACAAATTTCACGTTGAAGCCCGTCAAATCAGCCCCAAATCGTGATAAAAAATCCCCTAATTTTTTGAGATTTTTATTTGATTCCCTTCGTCTCCCTGTTTGATCAATAATTTTCAAGTGATTCAAAAACACGCCTTTTCACTATATTCCGTACTAAATTCCAATTCAAGGCTAATCATAGGCAAAACAAACCCATATTCTCGTACATACATACTCCCTGACGTTTGCATAAGAAATCTGAGAACATTTCAAATGTAATCATCAATCAGCATCTTCTCATAGACCGAAGAATCAGACAATTCAGCATTTTTGAGACGATCATATAATTCATCCTAATTTCTATCGTTGAAAATTATCTGAAAATCTTGAAGCATTGCACATGATTGTATAATTTCTCGAGTATTGAGAATTGATCGTCCCCTAAGAAATCGAAAAAGATAGATTCGTCAATTTTGAGAAAAAAAAAAAAATTCAGCAGTATATTTCATCGATTAGATTCAGAACGCGATTCGTATCGTAGGTGAGATTGAAAGACGAATAGTCAGTCTCTCAGAGCCGCATCAAGGTAGGTGTTGAATTAGAAGCGGTAATAAATAGGTTCGTAACGGAAGAGAAAAAACTACAGAATCTCTTTCGAGTCGGTTATATTATTATATAATATTATTATTATCGGTGATATTATTAGTTACACCTAATTTATTCTGTAGTTAATTCCCGAACGTACCGCAAAAATTCACGGACTGGGTTTTAAAAACGGTTGGGTCATTTGCAATCAGTCTCAGATAAGAGCAATATTTAGTGTTGAATGATCCCTGAGTGTTTGAATCAATAAGGCCTGGTGAATTCATGTTTGAAGTCTAGGAAGAGGGAGAGTTAAGTTGGTACATCGGTTTTACCGGATAACTGGGAAATAGAACAAAAAAGAACTTTACGGCGTGGCGTGAGGCTAATTTAGTGATTTGAGCCAACCGAAGAGGCGCTGGCGGCGCTGCGCGCAGCACCACCCTGCGGGCATTCTCGGCGTAATTTAGGACGCCACGACACGACGCCTTTCGACGCCATTACAGTTGATTACGGTTGTTGTTTGGCGTCCGACTGGTCTCATAGTTTAGGTTTGGTGTTATAATTTGACCGACGCGTCTTTGCCGAGGTGAGAAATTGTGATCTTGCGATTCAACGATCATAAATAATTATCCAAGTGAAGTCGACGGTTTAATTTCGTTCGCCGTGAAGTGGCATGCCGGTTCGAATTTTTCTCTCGACTTGTCTCGACCGGTCGGTGGTGGGTGGTGTCTATGTTCGTCCCTCGTTAGTAACCGTAAATTCTTCAATTCTTCGTGCAATAATATCGAGTCGTGATCAAATTCTTTGGAAATATGATTCAATCAGATCAAAAAATAAAGCGGGAGAATAATTATCTCCAGTAAATCAATGTTTTTGAGCTGAAAAACTGACGTAAACATGGTGAAAAAAAGTGAACATAGTTTCTCTTCTCAAAAGTTCGAGCATGCTATTCATTTCCGATGAAACGTTTTACAAACATACAGATCCGAGTCAAAGTTTTTCAACCGTTCCGGCAGTTTGACCTGAATTGTTATTTTTACTTGTAAGTAGCCAACAATTGTGTATCTTTCGAATAAATTATGATATAATACTCGATTACAATCAACAGTATCGTAAAATAGTTGATCTGCGTATAATCGTGTTTGAAACGCAGTCTGACAACAAAAATATAGCATATCGTATTCGACCGACGCAGTGTAGCGTGGTGTAGCGTAGCCAAAGATGGCCGCCAGTCGAAGACGCTATAACATTTCATTCCAATAATCCGATATATTGAACGAATCTTCGTTGACGAAACAATTACTTTATCACAGAAGACGAGTCGAATTCTGGTATGTGTACAGTGACCGGTATTTTTGAGTTGTGGAACCGTCGTTTTTCCGGGCCAAGTCGCGATCTTATAGTCAAAGAATAGCCAGAGTGACGGTTTGTTTTTCTTTTTTTTTTTTTCACGAGTCTCATTTTATTATCACGCGTTTGAATCGAGAAGTCGGCGGCTCCTTTCTCATTAACGTTGTATCTTATTGTTTTTCAGCCTACAACGATGTACGTTAGGAATCATCGCCGCTGCGAGTCCAGACGTGCCGTGCGGAACTGACGCGTGAGTACATAACCTCTTTGAAAATCTCACCGCACATTGTAATTCCACGCATTATATTACGTAGACGTTTGATAATCATTTCAATTTCGTATATCGGCATTTTCGTTTTGTTTTTTTTTTTACCTTTTCCGGCCCCGTCCGAGTTAATTATCGGCAAAGACCGTTGCCAGTCCAGTCGATCTTCGGTTTCAATTTTTCTCATCTTTCGAAATAACTTTCGAAATATTTGTTCGCGTTCGCGGAGATAACTCGTTGAATTTTGTCCCACGCGCGTCAACCGCGTGTCGCGTGTATAAGCAGGTGCAAGCTTGTCTCGATTGGTTTTAATTTCTTTTATTTTTTATTTTTTTCAATTTCTTCTCAACGACATAGGAATGCTATATATATTATTGGGAAAGTGATACGACACGCGCCGTCCGGTAGGCGTTATTCCCTCTATCATAGATTAGTTTCGACGCAACGTACCCGAACGCACGTTAGTAGACTCGGGTTCGCTGACAATATTTTGCGCCTCAGGTCGACCGACCTGAGACAGAACCGCTGTAAGCTCTCTGTTAATGTACACCGGGGTCTACCGCCACTCAGTTTCGCCAAATTCGTGCGAACGAATCCATTGTAACAATTTCTTTAATAAAACGTCAATTCTACCTCTCGTGTTTCGATAATTTCAATTCCAGAAATGTCTTGGAATTGCACACGTTACATATTTGTTATTATCCGTACATGGTAGACCCCGAGTGATCGCCAGTTGTCTAGGCTCTGGAAGATAGGGGACGATTTGTGCCTATGTGATTTCGTACTAAAAGAAAGAGTCATAAGTCATAAGGATTTAACGGAGGCTTGCGGCGGCGTGTTGGCACGCTGGGAGATATCACAGAGAAACCTCTATAGCTTTCTCTGTCTGGTTCTTTCATCGTTCCACGGTTTCGCGGTCTGGCCTGTAGCGTACAATTTGCAGCGAATCTTTTTTCTTTTCTCCATCGATCGACGGCGCTTCGGAGAAGAGGACGGCGGTGAGGGTCGCCGCTGTCTCGGGTTAGTCCGATTCAGCGGCTGTCCTCGCTTTGTTCCATCACACTAGACTGTCAAGCCCTGTACTTCGGGTGCGATCGGTGAAAACACAGCCGTGGCTGACAACTCGAGTCGGGGATCGATCCATGTTCTCCGTAGCGTCCCGGTCGCCGCGGCCCGGTTCATTCTCACAAGTAGCTTTTTTTTCTGCGCGGGTACGCCGGGGTTAGGAAAGAAACTCTCTCGCACGCCCGTTGGTGTCTTTTTTTTTTTATCTTTTATTTTTTATTCATCATTTTTCTTCTTCAAGACTTGAGATATCGCACAAAGTTGCAAAGCTGTAAATTCAGATTAATTTTAACGAAAGAACTTCCAAAAGGGACACGCAGGCCTGCTTATACACTCGGATCCGACTGGCTTAGTATACGCGTTACCGCCGAAATGATCTATGCGGTATCGAGAGAGTATCTCGATCGAACTATTCGATTCCGAAGTTAGAAACGTATCGAGATGCGAAATGGGACAGATTATCGGACGTCTTTCGAAAATCTCGTTCGAGAATAACGATCGAAATAATACCACTGGGATGTAATTTTATGGATCTCTGGTCGTCCACGATGATCTTGGAACTATAAATAATGTAACTGATGATTCGTTCCGTTCATTCTTCTAACGCCTGTCCGTTTCTCTATGTTTCATGTGCGTTTCGCTCTATCCTGCCTAAAAAAAAATTCTTCGTGACCGAGTTGCATGGAAAGCTATCGGCGAAGCTGGGACAAGCTGCATCTGTCGAGGATCCTGGAGGAGAAGAGACAATAGTGAAGGAGGAATGGAAACGATTATCCGAGTCTGAAAATTCTAGAGATGCTGCTGAAATGCATGGGGACAGATTCTGGAGGCAGAATATACAAATCCAATCTTATCGATAAATGAAATGAATGGTAAACAGCATTTTTAATTGCATTTTGCTTTATTAATAGAATTTAATCATTGTCCGACTCGAATCAGTGCCTACATTTATGATTTTCATTGTTTTTTCTTCATGTGAAAATAGCGCTAATCTTTGAATACTATATGAATGCGTTCGTAAAATAAATCTTCTGCTTCTCTTTTATGTTTCTATTAGATTGTCATAAAGCAGGCATGGACAGGACTGATTATGAGGGGATTATGCCGAGAAGTAGCGACCAGGTGAGATCGCGATATATTTTTTATTAATAATCTCCTTACCCTAATACCCCCTTGCCCCTGTAAACCCTATGTATTGAAACACGTCATGTTAACGAATCTGGATTTTCTACTATATTGGAGAATTGAAAATACCTCGAGAGGATTCCCAAACTTGATCAGTCTATTACTGCATTGGAATTCAAATTTATCGGCATTTCAATATCTTTCTTTCCATTTTTCAGTCAAGCGCCTTCACATTGAAACTGATGGAAGTGGAACTTAAGCCGATCCAAACCTGTTCTGGTATTCCGAGAGCCAAGCACACACATCCGGGTGCAATTGCCCTAACCCTACTCGGCAGCGTCGGTGAGTCCCATGATTTTTTGTAACGGGCTTTCTTTTCTTGATATTCTCTTCTCTTTGTCGCGTAGCGTGGCGGTAACATAGTACAATCTTCGATTTCTCAGCTCAATTCAGATAGGCTTATTCCGAGACTTATATCCAAGTTTATCACTCGTGAGTGTAAATAATTAGCGGGATGTTCAATCATCTCACTGGAGCAGTCCCGCTGGGAAAGATTCGACAGAGTGGTGACTGATGATAAGTATCAAATTTGTTATTATATATATATATAATCTATTCCCTTGTATATTTTACAGCTCTTATAAGTCTTACAAGTCTTATAGGTTTCACGAGATTCACGAATTAAATTTTTTTCCATGTATTTCTATCCTTTCTTCTCTCTCGTGTCATTATTATTATTACTAACTGTTGTGTTTTTCTAATTAATCATAACTGTTCTGTTGGATATCAACGTAGTGCTTTGAAAATTATTTTGCTGTATATTTCTTATGTATTGCTGTGAAAAATGATCGTTTGTGTTACTTTCTGATTAATTCATTTATCGTCTCATTAAAACTATTCATTTATTGAAATTTAAATAACACTCGTTACATTTTACAGCTCTTACAGGTTTTACAGGTTTTACAGGTTTTACAGGTTTTACAGGTTTTACAGGTTTTACAGGTTTTACAAGTTTCACAGGTTTCACAGGTTTCACAGGTTTCACAGGTTTCATAGGTTTCACGAGATCTACTAATTCTATTGTTTCTGTGCTTTTCTGTTCCTGCTTCCCTCTCGTGTAATTAATATTGTTACTGTTTCTTTTTTTATTATATTATTATAATTCTTTATTGCATACCGTTATGGTGTTACCATTTTGAAAGTCTTATATCCTATTAAACTTCATATATTATATTGTTTCTTACTTCTAATTTCCCATCATTCTTGTGTCTTTCCTTATTTAGTTACATTAATATTCTTTGTTTCTTTGCTCTGAGTAAGCTGACTTAGTCTTTATTGTTTCTTTTTTTAATTAATCATAACTATTGTGAAAATTATTTTGCTGTATCTCTCTTATGTATTGCTGTGAAAAATGATCGTTTGTGCTTCTTTCTAATTGATTAGTTTATCATCTCTCATTAAAACTATTCATTTATTGAAATTTAAATAATACTCGTTACATTTTACAGGTTTTATAGGTTCCACGAGATCTACGAATTTTATTGTTTCCATGCTTTTCTATTCTTTCTTCTCTCTCGTGTCATTAATATTATTATTTATTACTAACTGTTTCATTTTTTAAGTAATCATAGTTATTCTGAAAATTATTCACATGATGCTCAAACATTATTTTGCTGTATATTTTTTATGTATTATTGCTGTGAAAAATGATCGTTTGTGTTACTTTCTAATCAATTCATTTATCGTCTCTGATTAAAACTATTCATCTATTGAAATCTGAATAATATTCGTTATATTCTATAGCTCCGACAGGTTTTACAGGCTCTACGAGTTCTTCAAGTTCTACAAAATCTGCGGGTTTCATCAATTTAATACTGTTTCGAATTAAGATGTTTACTTTTCAGGCGGGGGGTGGTGTTGGTTGCCTTCTCGTGGTGCCCCCTGAACAAATGCGCTGATTTCATGGTTTAACAGGCAATAATAATACCAAGAAATGTTGCATATTGAATAGTCGTAGAATTTCGTATACATGGGTCATGCTAGTCAGCGCATTTGACCAAACAACCAACTTTTTAGTTGATAAGGCCAGTATTTCGTATTTCACACAGTTATCGTAGAATCATTGCACCCCACTCTACTCTGTACTTCATTTATTACTGCATGTTAAAATCTAACACGCATGATTTAATTATACCTCTTATGTTTCACTGGTCTTTCCAATCTTTCCGCTCTTTTGTCTCCGTGTCTTTCGGGGTCCTTCGCGTGTCGTTTCGGGGTCGTTCTCGTGTTTCAGGGTCCTTCGCGAGTTTCGGGGGTCTCTCGCGTGTTTCGGGGTCTTTGGTGCCGTCCGGTTCCTCGGATCCCTCGTGTCTTTCACGTCTGTTGGGTTTTTCGAGGGTCTCTCGCGTGTTTCGGATTCTTTGGTGCCGTCCGGTTCCTCGGATCCCTCGTGTCTTTCACGTCTGTTGGGTTTTCGAGGGTCTCTCGCGTGTTTCGGATTCTTTGGTGCCATTAGGTTCCTCGAATCCCTCGTGTCTTTCACGTCTGTTGGGTTTTTCGAGGGTCTCTCGCGTATTTCGGATTCATTGGTGCCGTCCGGTTCCTTGAATCCCGCGTGTCTTTCACGTCTTTTGCGTCTTTTGCGTCTTTTAGAGTCTTTTGCGTCTTTCGCGTCTCTCTTGCTCTCTTCCTTCGACTTCTCTCTCTCTCTCTCTCTCTCTCTCCTCTTTCTGCGGCAAGGTGCTGGTTTATCTCAACTTAATTTCAATTAGTTTAGCTAGACGTAAGTGCACTGTATGCATGTAACTATTTTGTACTTTCATAATGTGTTTTACTTTTTCGTTTCCCGACATAACGGGAATATTAATTAACTATTCTATTCTAGTCTTTCGTGTCCTTCCTGTCTTTGGGGTCCCTTGGTCTTTTCGGGGTCTCCCGATTCTGCACGATTCACATATTTCATTCATACTTTGCCCTTTTTATGTCCTCAATATTCCATGCATTGATATTTACGTACTTCATTTATTACTGTATGTTAAAATTAAACACACATAATTGATTTATACCTTTTACGTTCTACAGGTCTCATATAGGTTCCACGAGATCTACGAATTTTATTGTTTCCGTGCTTTTCTATTCTTTCTTCTCTCTCGTTTCATTAATGCTATTAATAACTGTTTCTTTTTTTAATTATTCATTATTATTCTGAATATTATTCGCGTGCTGATTAAAAATTATTTTGCTGTATATTTCTTATGTATTGCTGTGAGAACTGATTGTTTGTGTTACTTTATAATTGATCCATTTATCGTCTCTCACTAAAACTATGTATGAAATTTGAATAATATTCGTTATATTCTATAGCTCCGACAGGTTTTACAGGCTCTACGAGTTCTTCAAGTTCTACAAAATCTGCGGGTTTCATCAATTTAATACTGTTTCGAATTAAGATGTTTACTTTTCAGGCGGGGGGTGGTGTTGGTTGCCTTCTCGTGGTGCCCCCTGAACAAATGCGCTGATTTCATGGTTTAACAGGCAATAATAATACCAAGAAATGTTGCATATTGAATAGTCGTAGAATTTCGTATACATGGGTCATGCTAGTCAGCGCATTTGACCAAACAACCAACTTTTTAGTTAATAAGGCCAGTATTTCGTATTTCACACAGTTATCGTAGAATCATTGCACCCCACTCTACTCTGTACTTCATTTATTACTGCATGTTAAAATCTAACACGCATGATTTAATTATACCTCTTATGTTTCACTGGTCTTTCCAATCTTTCCGCTCTTTTGTCTCCGTGTCTTTCGGGGTCCTTCGCGTGTCGTTTCGGGGTCGTTCTCGTGTTTCAGGGTCCTTCGCGAGTTTCGGGGGTCTCTCGCGTGTTTCGGGGTCTTTGGTGCCGTCCGGTTCCTCGGATCCCTCGTGTCTTTCACGTCTGTTGGGTTTTTCGAGGGTCTCTCGCGTGTTTCGGATTCTTTGGTGCCGTCCGGTTCCTTGAATCCCGCGTGTCTTTCACGTCTTTTGCGTCCTTTGCGTCTTTTAGAGTCTTTTGCGTCTTTCGCGTCTCTCTTGCTCTCTTCCTTCGACTTCTCTCTCTCTCTCTCTCTCTCTCTCTCCTCTTTCTGCGGCAAGGTGCTGGTTTATCTCAACTTAATTTCAATTAGTTTAGCTAGACGTAAGTGCACTGTATGCATGTAACTATTTTGTACTTTCATAATGTGTTTTACTCTTTCGTTTCCCGACATAACGGGAATATTAATTAACTATTCTATTCTAGTCTTTCGTGTCCCTCATGTCTTTGGGGTCCCTTGGACCTTTCGGGGTCTCCCGATTCTACACGATTCACATATTTCATTCATACTTTGCCCTTTTTATGTCCTCAATATTCCATGCATTAATATTCACGTACTTCATTTATTACTGTATGTTAAAATTAAACACACATAATTGATTTATACCTTTAACGTTTTACAGGTCTCATATAGGTTCCACGAGATCTACGAATTTTATTGTTTCCATGCTTTTCTATTCTTTCTTCTCTCTCGTGTCATTAATATTATTATTTATTACTAACTGTTTCATTATTTTTAATTAATCATAGTTATTCTGAAAATTATTCACGTAATGCTTCGAAAATCATTGTGCCGTATATTTCTTATGCATAGCTGTGAAACATGATCGTTTGTACTATTACTTTCTAATTCATGCATTTATCGTCTACGGCAGCTAAATGGCGGGGTGGGGAGACAGTATTTTCATAATTTCTTTCTTCTCGCGATATCCAGGGAATTAAAGTATTTATCCTAGAATGCGGGTCCAAAGAGTTTTCCTTTGAGTCCAACTTCGATATAAATCAGTATGATCATATTATATCAGAGGTATGATTATTTCAAGCTTCCGAGTACTCGTTTCGTCTGCGAAATATCTTGTCGTCTTCACCTCCTTCAGCCAGATCTGACAGCTCACTAAAGCTATGCAGATAAAAGTGAGGAAAGAGTGACTACCACTACACAGCAGTGATATCAGTTGCAAGATGTCGGTCTTGTCGAGGATGTTAACGTAAGATAGAGAATCGATTGCCCGCAAGGCCACGGAAGCCCGAGACAGAGCTGTCAGTTCTGTTCAAGCGACTCGGTAGAGTCTCGCCCCAAAAACTAAAAAAAAAAAAAAAAATATACATAAATTATATTATTCAGGTATACGGCGCGCGAGACTCGAAAAATTCGAAAAATTAGTAGGAGCATGTCGCTCTCAAATTTGTTTATGTTGTATACGTTCTTCATGGACTAACTATACGGGTCTAACCACATGCGCTCAGCTAAAGAGACAGTGGGAATGAGAAATATCGTTAACCACGAAAATAACCACAAAACTTGATAAATAATGTTCACTTTAAATATTGTTCACATTAGCACCAATGTCCGATAGAAAAACAATACATATAACCTATTTAAGGCCCATCCCTAGTCGCCCACCTCCTTTTTTGTCGAAATGTGTCACCTTTCGAATATTAGCCGAGCCCCTAGGCGTCGAAAACGCAAAAAAGGCCAACGTCCAATTCGATAATAATAGAAATGTGACAGATTTCGACAAAAAGGAGGTGGGCGACTGGGGATGGGCCTTAACCAATGAGCACGCGCCTTGGAGCTTGTCTAAATTATTTGTCACGTCGATCGTGATCTAATTGTGTTGTTAAACCCGCCTTGCGTCGTGGACAATTTAGGAAGACTGGCTTTGGTATTTTCATTTCAACTTTCAGACCGTCATAATAACTGCAGATAGCCAATGTGTAGAACACAAAAGAACATGATTAAAAAAATGTTAAATTAAAAATTATTAGGTAGTCAGCAAAATTTTACAAACAGTAGTTTCCCAGACAGCACAAAATTACAAGTGGTCTTAAAGACGTCATACGGTCGTCAAATGCCTCACTTTTTGACGTCTTGAGGACGTCTCAAGTCCTAAAGAGGTCTTTGAGACGTCAAAAAGTGACGCATTTGACGTCCATATGACGTCTTAAAGACAACTTGTAATTTTGTGCTGTCAGGGTTACTTAAATATACATCGAATCAAACGACCCGCCAAGTACCACTTCCTTAAATTTTATTTTTTTTTCTACACAAATTTTCCTACTGTCAATTACATTATTTTTATTGTTACTAGTAACAAGATCTATGAGTAAATATGATGGATATCTCCGAGGGCCCCTACGACGGAGATTGGCGTAAAGAGCGGAATTGATATTTATATTTAATTATCTGTCCACAAAAATTAACGGCTCACAGGGAAATAGGAGCATACGTGTATAATACAAAATTGTACAAAAAGTAGTGAGATCAACCACAAAAGCGCCGTTGGTGCAAAAATCTTTCGCCAAGCGCAATAATGTTGAGAATGCTTACTGAAAAAAAGAATTGAAATCAGATACAGTTGCCAAGTACATGTCCTTTGTATACCAAAAGTTTATAACAGAAAAAAAGAAAATTAAATAGCCTTGCGTTCGTTCACTCGCGAGAAAAAAAAGGAAATGAAACGAAAAAAATAAATTTGCAGGTAGCGGTACTTGGCGGGCCTTCGTAGACAAGTACGAGAGAACAACCATGTCGGTGATCCTCGAGTAATTGTAATATTGGCCCGCCGAGTAACACGTTGACGTAACGGGTTTTTCGGGGTCTCTAGCGTGTTTCGGATTCTTTGGGGCCATAAGGTTCCTCGAATCCCTCGTGTCTTTCACGTCTGTTGGGTCATTCGGGGCTTTTGGGCCTTTTGGGCCTTTTGGGCCTTTTGGGCCTTTTGGGGCCGTCAGGTTCCTCGAGTCCCACGTTCCTTTTACGTCTTATGCGTCTTTCGGAGTGTTTCGCGTCTCTCTTGCTCTCTTCCTTCGACTTCTCTCTCTCTCCCCTTTCTGCGGCAACGCGCTGGTTTATCTCAACTTAATTTAAATTAGTTTAGCTAGACGTAAGTGCATTGTATGCCCGTAATTCTATTTTTTACTCTCATAATGTGTTGTACTTCTTTGTTTCTCGACATAACGGGAATATTAATTAACTATTCTATTCCATTCCAGTCTTTCGTGTCCTTCCTGTCTTTGGGGTCCCTCGGATTTTTCGGAGTCTACAAATTCTACAAGATTCACATATTTCATCCATACTTCGCCTCTGTTATGTCCTCAATATTTCATGCATTAATATTTATGTACTTCATTTATTACTATATGTGAAAATCACACGCATACGATTTAATTATACCTTCTACGTTTTACAGGTCTCATATAGGTTCCACTAGATCTACGAATTTTTATCATTTCCATGCTTTTCTATTCTTTCTTCTCTCTCGTGTCATTAATATTATCACTCAGCTGTTTCATTTTTTAATTAATCATAATTATTCTGAAAATTATTCACGTGATGCTTTGAAAATTATTGTGCTGTATGTTTCTTATGTGTATTGCTATGGAAAATGATCCTTCGTGTTACTTTCTAATTCATTCATTTATTCTATCTCATGGAAACTATTTATTTATTGAAATTTAAATAATACTCGTTACATTTTACAGCTCTTAGAGGTTTCACAGGTTTTATAGGTTCCACGAGATCTACTAATTTTATTGTTTCCGTGCCTTTCTATTATTTGTTCTCTCTCTCTCTCGTGTAATTAATAAACCACAAAAGCACCTTTGGTGCACAAACCTTTCGCCAAGTGCAATAATGTTGAAAATGCCCACTGAAAAAATTAATTTTTTTCGTTTCACTTTCTATTTTCTTTTCTTCTGTTATAAACTTTTGGTACAGAAAAGACATGTACTTGGCAACTGTATCTGATTTCAATTCTTTTTTTCAGTAAGCATTTTCAACATCATTGCACTTGGCGAAAGATTTTTGCACCAACGGTGCTCTTGCGGTTGGTTTCACTACTTTTTGTACAATTTTTCATTATACACGTATGCTCATATTTCCCTGTAAGCCGTTAATTTTTGTGGACGGATAATTAAATATAAACACCAATTCCGCTCTTTACGCCAATCTCCGTCGTAGGGGCTCTCGGAGATATCAATCATATTTACTCATGTATCTTGTTACTAGTAACAATAAAATTAATATAATTGACAGTAAGAAAATTTGTGAAGAAACAAATTTAGGAAGTGGTACTTGGCGGGTCATTTGATTCGATGTATATTCAAGTAACCCAGACGGCACAAAATTACAAGTGCTCTTAAAGACGTCAAATGCGTCACTTTTTGACGTCTTTAACAATTGAGACGTCTTTAACAATTGATACGTCTTTAAGACTTGAGACGTCCTCAAGACCTCAGAAAGTGACGCATTTGACGTCCGTATAACGTCTTTAAGACCACTTGTAATTTTGTGCTGTCTGGGAACTTACTTTTTGTAAAATTTTGCTGACTACCTAATGATTTTTAATTCAACATTTTTTCAATCATGTTTTTTTGTGTTCTACACATTCGATATCTGAAGTTATTATGACGGTCCGACAGTTGAAATGAAAATACCAAAGCCAGTCTTCCTAAATTGTCTACGACGCAAGGCGGGTTTAACAACACAATTGGATCACTATAATCAATGTGACAAATAAATTAGACAAGCTCCAAGGCGCGTGCTCATTGGTTAAATAGTTTATATTTATTGCTTTTCTACGGGACATTGTTGCTAATTTGAACAATATTTACAACGAACATTATTTACAAAGTTTTGTAGTTATTTTTGTGGATAATGATTTTTCTCATTCTCAGCAGCTGTCTCTTTAGCTGAGCGCATGTGGTTAGACCCGTAAAGTTAGTCCATGAAGAACGTACAACATAAATAAATTTGAGAGCGACATGCTCCTACGAATTTTTCGAGTCTCGCGCGCCGTATACCTGAATATCATAATTGCTATGAAATTGTTTATTTATTGTTTTTGGCGCGAGACTCTACCGAGTCTTTCGAACAGAACTGACAGCTCTGCCTCGGGCTTCCGTGGCCTTGGGCAATCGATTCTCTATGGGAGCTTTCCATCTACAGCCAAGAATCGACGCAGTCAGACACACAGCAATAATATGATTGGCTGGGGCAAACGGAAAAGACCAATCGTTTAGCTGTGTGTCTGAGCGTGTTGATTTTTGGCTGTAGATGGAAAGCTCCCTATGTTACGTTAACATCGTCGACAAGACCGACATCTTGCAACTGATGTCACTGCAGCTGTCTAGTGGTGGCCACTCTTTCCTCACTTTTATCCGTATAGCTTTAGTGAACTGTCAGATCTGGCTGAAGGATGTGAAGATGGTTACTTACATGAGATTACGCGATAAGTCGAAAAAAAAAAAAAAAAAAAAAAAGGCGGAGGTGAACAGAAGTCGACGAAAATTTTTTCAGACGAAATGAGTACTCGGAAACTGGAAATAATCATACCTCAACTCTCCGTGCACTGATTTAATCGAAGCTGGACCCGAATGAAAGCTCTTTGGAGTTGGACCCACATTCTAAGATAAATACTTTGATCCCCCCGGTTATCGCGAGAAGAAATAA
Source organism: Tenthredo scrophulariae (assembly GCA_963978835.1). Lineage (NCBI taxonomy): Eukaryota > Metazoa > Arthropoda > Insecta > Hymenoptera > Tenthredinidae > Tenthredo > Tenthredo scrophulariae. Next base: position 20,036,442 of record OZ022232.1, read on the forward strand.
ATTATGAAAATTATACTGTCACCGCGCCGTTTAGCTGCCGTTCGGGTATATGTATAGAATCGGTCGAATCTCGCGCGTCATATACCTAACCAATAGGGATATTTATTTTTATTGTACTTGTTTGTGTGACTTTCTAATTGACTCATTTATCGTCTATCACTAAAACTATTCATCTATCGAAATTTGAATAATATTCCCTATGTTATTCTATAGCTCCGAAAGTTTTTACAGGCTCTACAAGTTCGTCAAGTTCTGGAGAATCTGCAGTTTTCATCAATTTAATATTGTTACGAATTGATATGTTCACTTTTCAGGCGGGGGGTGGTGTTGGTTGCCTTCTCGTGGTGCCCCCTGAACAAATGCGCTGATACAAGCCAGACACTTGCCTTTGCGAATGACCTGAAATGTTGCTCGTTAAATAGTCGCATAATTACTTATACACGGGTCATGCTAATCAGCGCATTTGACTAAACAACCAACTATTCAGTCAATAAAGCGGGTATTTTGTATTTCACGCAGTTATCGTAGAATTATTGCATCCCACTCTGACAATTGTTCAGAATCAACTCCACTCCACTCCACTCCACTCGATTGCAGAGAATCGGCTGATGCTATGAAGTTCAGTGACCTTTGCGTCGCCAATGAGTTAACATGTGTTATTCGTGAGAGCGTCCGCCAAATGAAATTTATCTTTTCTTCAAGTTTTACACGTTGCGTATTCCTACCAGCAGACTCCGATTGTAATTGGAGAAATTGTTATGTCCCCAACCATATTTTCTATTCTTTTTACCGCGAATAACAATGTGCAAATTGATATTTCTTACAACATATGTAAAGTTTCATTGAAACTTGAAATAATTATCATCTCAGTATATTAATGATTACTTTAAATTGTACTTCGAAATTTCTTTATTCCTTCCTTCTATTTTTTACAGCATTATTGTTTGACAGACAGCTCATTGGTCATTTCCAACACCACGTAGCTTTTCGTGAATGAATATTCAAACAACATAGATACTTCTGCCGCAAGGCTCTGTCGACCAGGGTATTACATGACGTGATAGCATAGACAGTGCTACTTGGGGAAGCGTGGATTGAAACAGATTTCAATGTTTGTTCAAAAACTCTTGATTTATAGATACTAGAGGTCATTGAAGACGAAAATAACCTCTGATTATTTACATAAAATGGTAACTAAACCAGCGCATATAGTCCAATCGAGTGTATAATTAGAATAATGAAATTTAACAATATTTTTTCAGCTTCTGTAATTTATTTGGTTTCTCGAAATTGACTAAACATTCAATAACTCGTGTGTTCGCGCGTATAACGATATGTTATTGCTTTTTGCCTATTTTCTTTTTTTTTTTTCTGTATTGAGTCACACGTCACGCGTGGTCAATGGCTAGCTCGTGTTGTTTACGGATCTCAGCAAGCCTAATCCCCCCCCGTGTCTACCTGATTGCCAGCACTACGAACAACGTCAGTCTGCTCTCGGACCTGGCGTTGCGCGGACGTATCGCGGTCGCAAGACTCCCGATGTATAGCTCAACGAATTTGTGCTCACCTTTTCATACATTCGCTATACCAAGCCGTAACTGCACTCGATTTATGCCGTGTTTCAACCGAAAACCCAATCGTGTTGAATGTTTGTGTGGTATTTTTTGTAGTACACTGATGTAAAAATTATGTATCTTGAGGGATGAACCACGTGCTCCAGTGACAGCTGCTGTTGCTGCTTTGACTACAACTGCGGACTCTTCGTACCGGCTGTTCTAGGACGCTCACGTTCGAGGTATGAGATAGTTTTTTTTTTTTTTTTTTTAGGGATACTCGTCATTAGGCCTTATAGATCATAATTTCCACAGATAAACAACGAGCAGTCATTCACACCTCTGGTTCAAACAGTGCTGACCAGTCATTCATCTCGTCTAACTTTGAACTGCTCCTATTCGATCGTCGTGTCGATATGATTGGACTCCTGATTCGTTTGTAGGCACATACGAATTTCGGGAAGAAAGTCTGACATTTTTCGCGATGTACTACGATCTGCAAGACATGCCATCGCTACATCACATATTTTTTCACCGGTGAACGTGCGGGGATAAGATGCTCCTCCACCTTATTAATATCAGGTAACATACCTTTCCCCCATTTTAATTCACGAACGATTTATCAATTTATGAACTCTGCATACGTAGTCGAGACTTGGATCCAGAGATCCAGAAAAAAATGAAGAATGCGAATAAATTGATATTGGAAGATCAATGAGATGTATGACATTAAAACTTGAGATTTCATCGAGTATCGGTTTATTAGTAATAATATCGAATCCGCTCGGATGTCAGCCAAAAAAAAAAAAAAAAAATCAACTGCACTTAGTTTCGATAACGCCGTGCTAAGACCGCAAGCAACGCGATATGAAATGACACGCCATGCAATGAAATGAAGTGAAACCAAATAACATGAACATCAACCAACGAAAGAATGAAGTCGAAATGAAATCAGGAACAAGGGAATGAAAAAAAAGGTTGAAAAACGTGATGCTTGAACAACAGTGGTACTATCAAACCGCTTCAACGGAGTATGAGCCCCGAATACATTTATACTACAATTATTATCACTCATGATCGACACGATATTATATTAATTGTAACTTTTCGGTCTTTGTTCCTCTGTAAACTAGCTTTGTAATAAAAATATGAAATATGTTCACAGGATGGTATTGGGCCAGCCGGGGAATGGATTCGTTTACACGCAGTGTCGAACGACCGGAGAATCTCCGAAGATTCTTCCAGAGGAAGGACCCCACATTTTCTTCAAGATGCCGCACCACAAGGACAGCGTGGGAATGTCGCCGGCTGCTTCAGCGAACTAGCTTAATTAGAGTATATGGTATATACTATATAGTATATGGTATACTCTATAGTATATACGATATAGTATATGATGCGTATCTATAATGTGAATACCATATAGTATATAGTTTATATAATTTTGTGCCCTCTGCACTGTCATAAGTGTCATATTTAGTGACAATATAATTTCATTGTAATATTTTCAATAGGCATGAGGTCACATTATAGATACATATCAGACTTGGTAACTATGTAGTATAACATTGTGATTTATATGTAATTAGCTGTTGGAATAAATTTGCCGAATCGATGATTAGATTATTATATTTTACGTATGATACGTATGTACATACGGCGGACTTTCCTCCCTGGTGGGGCGATAGGAGGGGGTGGGGGGTTTTTTTTTAGCCCCCATCCCCTCCGCGCCCCTCCAGGGAGGCAAGGCCGTTTTTTTTTGATCGCGAAGGCAGTTTAATTCTCTAGCTTTATTATTAGCTATTAGTGAGCTAGTATTTGTAAGTATTTTAGAGATCTGTGTTGATCTCGGCGATAGGGGGAGGAAGTGGGAGGAAGTGGGAGGGCGGGTGGCCTCCTCCTTCCTCTTTTATCGCTTGCATTGTTGATTCATCCGATATTATTGGGTTTGTAATTAGTAAACTGTATTATTATTCTTTTGTGAGAGGGGGAGGAAGTGGGAGGGTGCGCCGCCTCCTCCTTACTCTTTTATTTCTTTCATTGTTAGTTTAACCGTTATTATTGCGCTTATGAGTAAAAATGAGTATTATCGATCTATATTATTGATCCGTATGTACATCTTGTAGATGATCAAGGGTTTACACCACCTTGGCGCTCGGAAAAATAGGTATAAAAATGAAAACAAAGTTTTAACGCAGCTATGAATTATATAAAATAATTTTCATGTCACACATATACATAGTAGTCTTCTGAATGATTTTAAATAATTACGAATAAACAAAAAGTATGAAATGACGGAGATATGAGCCATCGGGTAGGACCTTCTTTCTGGAATCATTGCTGATGGTGTACTTATTTTCTCTGTCAGGCATCGTCTCCAGAATGAAACATAAGTTCTTTCTCATTTAAACAGGTAATAGCTGCGATGTAGCATGAGCAGAAATTTCTGACAATCCTTTCGTAGAAATGACAGCTGTTGAAAAAAATAATAAAAAAATCAGTTTTTTTTTTTCAAATAGTCATTTCTACATAACGATCGATATGAAAATCATTTGCGTCAAACATTGTACTTGACACGCTGTTAGTTATACTTTCATATGTAATTGTTCGTAATGTCGTCGCAACGATTAGTTTGAAGTATAATAATAGTTTTAGGTAATTTCCGAACTTGAAAAATGACAAATATCCAGTTTTCAGTGATATACGTAATATATTACACGTATAACGATACATCTACAACTGTTAATTGCATTGAATAATCATACGTTAAGATTGTTTATCCAATAAAGATGTATTATTATAGTGAATCGGCGCAATCTTCAATTACTTTCCTACAAAATTGTAAAAACAATCGTCGAATCATTTTCTGCTGTCCCTTCTTCGCCAATAGGTCGAAAATCATCAAAGGTGCATGATTTCGTACGTTTGAAATCATAAAGTTGGCGCACGGGGTGAAGAATGGTATCGCCATCTCGCGGTCACATTGCCGAACTAAGTTTGCTAATTACGCCTCACGATATGCAATCCCCAGCTATGGACGACAGCAATGACCCGCGGGTTGCAGACTACGAGCGGTACCGACGTTATCGACACATGATATGATTGGCACATGACGTTACCGGTAGAAAATAGTTCGACAATGCGACCGCGATATGGCGCTACCATTCGTCGCTCAGCGACAACTTACCGATAAAAAGCGGTGACCTAGATAATTGTCAGAGCCTGCGACAGTCGGGAACTTGTGTAGTTTTGTGTCGAATTAACCAACGTACTCCTTGACTCCGTGGAATATCTTACTGAGATTGTTTTCGATCGTTCATTCGAGTGAATTACCTATGACTCTATGTGGATAATTATCCGTTTTCTCCGTCACCGGTGTTAGCGGATGCGAAAAAGCACTCGAGGAGATGCTTCAACTTCCTCCGAAGGTATCTTTCGCTACGGCTAGCAGATAGCACGGAGGCGATTCATTTATTTCGGATGGCCAGCGTCAAGTTGGTCAACAATCTGTACGTTACGACGTTCCGCTAACGAGGAGATTCACAATTCGGGAATGCTGACATCAAGAAAAGTACGTTCGACGTATTATGTGAGTTTGAAATATTCTATTTCAATATTCTACCGTCACAATGAATAATTAAGAATTTTCAAAGCTCGTTCATAGCGAGCAAAATCTAGTCAAATCACTTCAAATTCAAAAGTTGTCTATGATACTTTTCAGCATTTTTTTATGATACTATTCAGCATTTTTGAAACGATCATATAATTCATCCTAATTTCTATTGTTGAAAATTATCTGAAAATCTTGAAGCATTGCACATGATTGTATAATTTCTCAAGTATTGAGAATTGATCGTCCCCTAAGAAATCGAAAAAGATAGATTCGTCAATTTTGAGAAAAAAAAAAAAATTCAGCAGTATATTTCATCGATTAGATTCAGAACGCGATTCGTATCGTAGGTGAGATTGAAAGACGAATAGTCAGTCTCTCAGAGCCGCATCAAGGTAGGTGTTGAATTAGAAGCGGTAATAAATAGGTTCGTAACGGAAGAGAAAAAACTACAGAATCTCTTTCGAGTCGGTTATATTATTATATAATATTATTATTATCGGTGATATTATTAGTTACACCTAATTTATTCTGTAGTTAATTCCCGAACGTACCGCAAAAATTCACGGACTGGGTTTTAAAAACGGTTGGGTCATTTGCAATCAGTCTCAGATAAGAGCAATATTTAGTGTTGAATGATCCCTGAGTGTTTGAATCAATAAGGCCTGGTGAATTCATGTTTGAAGTCTAGGAAGAGGGAGAGTTAAGTTGGTACATCGGTTTTACCGGATAACTGGGAAATAGAACAAAAAAGAACTTTACGGCGTGGCGTGAGGCTAATTTAGTGATTTGAGCCAACCGAAGAGGCGCTGGCGGCGCTGCGCGCAGCACCACCCTGCGGGCATTCTCGGCGTAATTTAGGACGCCACGACACGACGCCTTTCGACGCCATTACAGTTGATTACGGTTGTTGTTTGGCGTCCGACTGGTCTCATAGTTTAGGTTTGGTGTTATAATTTGACCGACGCGTCTTTGCCGAGGTGAGAAATTGTGATCTTGCGATTCAACGATCATAAATAATTATCCAAGTGAAGTCGACGGTTTAATTTCGTTCGCCGTGAAGTGGCATGCCGGTTCGAATTTTTCTCTCGACTTGTCTCGACCGGTCGGTGGTGGGTGGTGTCTATGTTCGTCCCTCGTTAGTAACCGTAAATTCTTCAATTCTTCGTGCAATAATATCGAGTCGTGATCAAATTCTTTGGAAATATGATTCAATCAGATCAAAAAATAAAGCGGGAGAATAATTATCTCCAGTAAATCAATGTTTTTGAGCTGAAAAACTGACGTAAACATGGTGAAAAAAAGTGAACATAGTTTCTCTTCTCAAAAGTTCGAGCATGCTATTCATTTCCGATGAAACGTTTTACAAACATACAGATCCGAGTCAAAGTTTTTCAACCGTTCCGGCAGTTTGACCTGAATTGTTATTTTTACTTGTAAGTAGCCAACAATTGTGTATCTTTCGAATAAATTATGATATAATACTCGATTACAATCAACAGTATCGTAAAATAGTTGATCTGCGTATAATCGTGTTTGAAACGCAGTCTGACAACAAAAATATAGCATATCGTATTCGACCGACGCAGTGTAGCGTGGTGTAGCGTAGCCAAAGATGGCCGCCAGTCGAAGACGCTATAACATTTCATTCCAATAATCCGATATATTGAACGAATCTTCGTTGACGAAACAATTACTTTATCACAGAAGACGAGTCGAATTCTGGTATGTGTACAGTGACCGGTATTTTTGAGTTGTGGAACCGTCGTTTTTCCGGGCCAAGTCGCGATCTTATAGTCAAAGAATAGCCAGAGTGACGGTTTGTTTTTCTTTTTTTTTTTTTCACGAGTCTCATTTTATTATCACGCGTTTGAATCGAGAAGTCGGCGGCTCCTTTCTCATTAACGTTGTATCTTATTGTTTTTCAGCCTACAACGATGTACGTTAGGAATCATCGCCGCTGCGAGTCCAGACGTGCCGTGCGGAACTGACGCGTGAGTACATAACCTCTTTGAAAATCTCACCGCACATTGTAATTCCACGCATTATATTACGTAGACGTTTGATAATCATTTCAATTTCGTATATCGGCATTTTCGTTTTGTTTTTTTTTTTACCTTTTCCGGCCCCGTCCGAGTTAATTATCGGCAAAGACCGTTGCCAGTCCAGTCGATCTTCGGTTTCAATTTTTCTCATCTTTCGAAATAACTTTCGAAATATTTGTTCGCGTTCGCGGAGATAACTCGTTGAATTTTGTCCCACGCGCGTCAACCGCGTGTCGCGTGTATAAGCAGGTGCAAGCTTGTCTCGATTGGTTTTAATTTCTTTTATTTTTTATTTTTTTCAATTTCTTCTCAACGACATAGGAATGCTATATATATTATTGGGAAAGTGATACGACACGCGCCGTCCGGTAGGCGTTATTCCCTCTATCATAGATTAGTTTCGACGCAACGTACCCGAACGCACGTTAGTAGACTCGGGTTCGCTGACAATATTTTGCGCCTCAGGTCGACCGACCTGAGACAGAACCGCTGTAAGCTCTCTGTTAATGTACACCGGGGTCTACCGCCACTCAGTTTCGCCAAATTCGTGCGAACGAATCCATTGTAACAATTTCTTTAATAAAACGTCAATTCTACCTCTCGTGTTTCGATAATTTCAATTCCAGAAATATCTTGGAATTGCACACGTTACATATTTGTTATTATTCGTACATGGTAGACCCCGAGTGATCGCCAGTTGTCTAGGCTCTGGAAGATAGGGGACGATTTGTGCCTATGTGATTTCGTACTAAAAGAAAGAGTCATAAGTCATAAGGATTTAACGGAGGCTTGCGGCGGCGTGTTGGCACGCTGGGAGATACCACAGAGAAAGCTCGTCAGCTTTCTTTTTTGGTTCTTTCATCGTTCCACGGTTTCGCGGTCTGGCCTGTAGCGTACAATTTGCAGCGAATCTTTTTTCTTTTCTCCATCGATCGACGGCGCTTCGGAGAAGAGGACGGCGGTGAGGGTCGCCGCTGTCTCGGGTTAGTCCGATTCAGCGGCTGTCCTCGCTTTGTTCCATCACACTAGACTGTCAAGCCCTGTACTTCGGGTGCGATCGGTGAAAACACAGCCGTGGCTGACAACTCGAGTCGGGGATCGATCCATGTTCTCCGTAGCGTCCCGGTCGCCGCGGCCCGGTTCATTCTCACAAGTAGCTTTTTTTTCTGCGCGGGTACGCCGGGGTTAGGAAAGAAACTTTCTCGCACGCCCGTTGGTGTTTTCTTTTTTTATCTTTTATTTTTTATTCTTCATTTTTCTTCTTCAAGACTTGAGATATCGCACAAAGTTGCAAAGCTCTAAATTCAGATTGATTCTAACGAAAGAACTTCCAAAAGGGACACGCAGGCCTGCTTATACACTCGGATTCGACTGGCTTAGTATACGCGTTACCGCCTAAATGATCTTTGCGGTATCGAAAGAGTATCTCGATCGAACTGTTCGATTCCGAAGTTAGAAACGTATCGAGATGCGAAATGGGAAAGAATATCGGACGTCTTTCGAAAATCTTATTCGAAAATAACGACGGGATCTAATTTTCTAGATCTCCGGTCGTCCACGACGATATTAGAAACATGAATAATGTAACCGATTATTTTTTTCGTATATTCTTCTGACGCTTGTCCCTTTCTCTATGTTTCATGCGCGTTCCGCTCCATCCTGCCTAAAAAAATTCATCGGACCGAGCCGCACGGGAAGCTGTCGACGAAGCTGCGAGAACGAACATCCGTCGAGGATCCTGGGAAAGGAGGAGAAGGCGGCAGAAAGACCCAGGCTTGGTTATCTACTCTGCATCGGCGGCGGTGGATGCAGCGACGCGGTGAAAGGGAATGAATGGCAATTCGACGCTCTTTTCAAAACCTATGAAAATTCTCATTGGTCTGCAAAGAGTCGTAACAGCCTCGAATACGAATTTTCGATATCATTCGTTTGCCTAACCGCTCGACAGAGTCCAAGAGTTCAAGAATAAGGAATAAGTACTGGCTCTGTGTAACGTAAGCTACGTCGTAGATTCGAATTCCAAGTTTCAACGCGAGAGAATCAATTCGCAAAATACTTGAAAATAATATACCGACGATAATTATTCGAGAGTAGGCAATGTTCTATCACTATAGTACTTTTCCACGCTTGGAAATGAAATTTTGAAAGATAGGGATGAGAACAGCTCTAGTCACATAGCTATTATCTTTATTTTCTACAATGAGAAATTGATTTCTTTCAGACAACCTGAAGGAAAAGCAGATTGAGATCTGGACTCGAAGGAATCACCCAACAAGATACGGTACGAAGAAAGCATGCCTGGAAACTGTTGGCGCATAGGATGCCCCGGTTGTACGACAGAAAGAAGAGGATCAAAACATCCTGGATTCAAACGTAAGAGACTTTTCCACTACGGATGGACGGAACATGAGTTGGGGCAACTTTTACTCGTCTAAAAGTCTACTTTTCGCACATGGACTACGGAAATGACGCTGTTCATTGAAGACTATGTCTGTTCCTCAAATGGAATATATCCAATAAGCTACTGTTATCTTAAGTCGGTCAGCAGACGATCTCTGACGATATTGCAGAATTCTGTCAGGAATCCTCGCGTCTTTATTGCAATATAGAAGTTCTTTTCGATGTTCTTCGGAGTTCCAACAGTTTCGAGCTCCTTACCAGCCATTCAGAGTTGATTGTCGGAGTACCAATGCTCTTTTCAAACTGTTTAAAAATTGTTATCGATCCGCAAGGAGTTGCAACAGCCTCGGATACGAATTTTTGATATTATTCCTTCGCTTAACCACTCGAAAGAGTCTAACAATTCTAGAATAAGAAATGAGCACCAGCTCTGTGTAACGTAAGCTACGTCGTAGATTTAAATTTAGAGTTTCGACTCGAGAAAATCAATTTGCAAACTATTCCAAGAGAATATACTGTTATATCGAACAGTCATTGGTATCCTGATCGAGCCAGAAGTCCATCTCTGATATCGGTCACTTTTATCATTACTACTCGCGTCTGTGTTGCAATACAGAAGTTGTTTCCAAAGTTCCTGAGAGTTCAAACAGTTTCGAGCTCCTTACCATCCATTCTGAGCTAACTGTCGACGTACCAACGCTCTTTTGAAAATGTATAAAATTTTTCATTCGTCCGCAAAGTGTTGTAACAGACTGGAATACGAATTTTCGACGTTATTCCTTCGTCTATCTACTCGAAAAAGTCTTACTGTTGACGAATGAGAGAGAAATAGCAACTCTGTGCAACTTGAGCTGTGTCGTAGATTCGAATTCCAAGTTTCAACGCCAGAAAATCAATTCGCAAAATACTTGGAAAGAATATACCGACGATAATTATTCGAGAGTAGGCAATGTTTCATCACTATAGTAATTTCCCACGATTGGAAATGAAATTTCGAAAGATAGGAATGAAAACAGCTGTAGTTACATCTCTATGATGTTTATTTTCTACAATGAGAAATTGATATCTTTCAGACGAGCCGAAGGTAAAGCAGATTGAGATCTGGACTGGAAGGAATCACCCAACAAGATACGGTACGAAGAAAGCATGCCATGAAACTGTTGCCGCAGAGGATACTCCGGTGGTACGACGGAGAGAAGAGGATCAAAACATTCAGGATTCAAACGTAAGAGACTTTTCCACTACGGATAGACGGTGCAGCATGAGTTGGGGCAACTTTTACTTGTAGAAAAGTCTACTTTTCGTCCATGGACTACGAAAATGACGCTGTTCATTCAAGACTATGTCTGTTCCTCGACTGGAATATATCCGATAAGCTACTGTTATTTTAAGTCGGTCAGCAGTCGATCTCTGACGATATTGCAGAACTCTGTCAGGAATCCTCGCGTCTTTATTGCAATACAGAAGTTCTTTTCTGAGTTCTTCGGAGTTCCATCAGTTTCGAGCTACTTACCAGTCATTCAGAGTTGATTGTCGAAGTACCAACGCTCTTTTCGAACTGTTTAAGAATTGTTATCGATCCGCAAGGAGTCGCAACAGCCTCGAACACAAATTTTTGCTATCATTCCTTCGCCTAACCACTCGAAAGAGTCTAACAGTTCAAGATAAAGAAATGAGCACCAGCTCTGTGTAACGTAAGCTACGTCGTAGATTTAAATTTAGAGTTTCGACTCGAGAAAATCAATTTGCAAACTATTCCAAAAGAATATACTGTTATATCGAACAGTCATTGGTATTCTGTTCGAGCCAGAAGTCCATCTCTGATATCGGTCACTTTTATCATTACTACTCGCGTCTGTGTTGCAATACAGAAGTTGTTTCCAAAGTTCCTGAGAGTTCAAACAGTTTCGAGCTCCTTACCATCCATTCTGAGCTAACTGTCGACGTACCAACGCTCTTTTGAAAATGTATGAAATTTTTCATTCGTCCGCAAAGTGTTGTAACAGCCTGGAATACGAATTTTCGACGTTATTCCTTCGTCTATCTACTCGAAAAAGTCTTACTGTTGACGAATGAGAGAGAAATAGCAACTCTGTGCAACTTGAGCTGTGTCGTAGATTCGAATTCCAAGTTTCAACGCGTGAGAATCAATTCGCAAAATACTTGAAAATAATATACCGACGATAATTATTCGAGAGTAGGCAATGTTACATTACTATAGTACTTTTCCACGCTTGGAAACGAAATTTCAAAAGATAGGGATGAAACCAGCTTGAGTTACATGGCTAATATCTTTATTTTCTACAATGAGAAATTGATTTCTTTCAGACAACCTGAAGGAAAAGCAGATTGAGATCTGGACTCGAAGGAATCACCCAACAAGATACGGTACGAAGAAAGCATGCCAGGAAACTGTTGCCGCAGAGGATACTCCGGTGGTACGACGGAAAGGAGAGGATCGAAACATTCTGGATTCAAACGTAAGAGACTTTTCCACTACGGATAGACGGTGCAGCATGAGTTGGGGCAACTTTTACTTGTATAAAAGTCTACTTTTCGTCCATGGACTACGAAAATGACGCTGTTCATTCAAGACTATGTCTGTTCCTCGACTGGAATATATCCGATAAGCTACTGTTATTTTAAGTCGGTCAGCAGTCGATCTCTGACGATATTGCAGAACTCTGTCAGGAATCCTCGCGTCTTTATTGCAATACAGAAGTTCTTTTCTAAGTTCTTCGGAGTTCCATCAGTTTCGAGCTACTTACCAGCCATTCAGAGTTGATTGTCGAAGTACCAACGCTCTTTTCGAACTGTTTAAGAATTGTTATCGATCCGCAAGGAGTTGCAACAGCCTCGAACACAAATTTTTGCTATTATTCCTTTGCCTAACCACTCGAAAGAGTCTAACAGTTCAAGATAAAGGAATGAGCACCAGCTCTGTGTAACGTAAGCTACGTCGTAGATTCAAATTTAGAGTTTCGACTCGAGAAAATCAATTTGCAAACTATTCCAAAAGAATATACTGTTATATCGAACAGTCATTGGTATTCTGTTCGAGCCAGAAGTCCATCTCTGATATCGGTCACTTTTATCATTACTAGTCGCGTCTGTATTGCAATACAGAAGTTGTTTCCAAAGTTCCTGAGAGTTCAAACAGTTTCGAGCTCCTTACCATCCATTCTGAGCTAACTGTCGACGTGCCAACGCTCTTTTGAAAATGTATAAAATTGTTCATTCGTCCGCAAAGTGTTGTTACGGCCTGGAATACGAATTTTCGACGTCATTCCTTCGTCTATCCACTCGAAAAGTCTTACTGTTGACGAATGAGAGAGAAATAGCAACTCTGTGCAACTTGAGCTGTGTCGTAGATTCGAATTCCAAGTTTCAACGCGTGAGAATCAATTCGCAAAATACTTGTGAAGAATATACCGACGATAATTATTCGAGAGTAGGCAATGTTACATTACTATAGTACTTTTCCACGCTTGGAAACGAAATTTCAAAAGATAGGGATGAAACCAGCTTGAGTTACATGGCTAATATCTTTATTTTCTACAATGAGAAATTGATTTCTTTCAGACAACCTGAAGGAAAAGCAGATTGAGATCTGGACTCGAAGGAATCACCCAACAAGATACGGTACGAAGAAAGCATGCCAGGAAACTGTTGCCGCAGAGGATACTCCGGTGGTACGACGGAAAGAAGAGGATCGAAACATTCTGGATTCAAACGTAAGAGACTTTTCCACTACGGATAGACGGTGCAGCATGAGTTGGGGCAACTTTTACTTGTATAAGAGTCTACTTTTCGTCCATGGACTACGAAAATGACGCTGTTCATTCAAGACTATGTCTGTTCCTCGCCTGGAATATATCCGATAAGCTACTGTTATTTTAAGTCTGTCAGCAGTCGATCTCTGACGATATTGCAGAACTCTGTCAGGAATCCTCGCGTCTTTATTGCAATACAGAAGTTCTTTTCTGAGTTCTTCGGAGTTCCATCAGTTTCGAGCTACTTACCAGTCATTCAGAGTTGATTGTCGAAGTACCAACGCTCTTTTCGAACTGTTTAAGAATTGTTATCGATCCGCAAGGAGTCGCAACAGCCTCGAACACAAATTTTTGCTATCATTCCTTCGCCTAACCACTCGAAAGAGTCTAACAGTTCAAGATAAAGAAATGAGCACCAGCTCTGTGTAACGTAAGCTACGTCGTAGATTTAAATTTAGAGTTTCGACTCGAGAAAATCAATTTGCAAACTATTCCAAAAGAATATACTGTTATATCGAACAGTCATTGGTATTCTGTTCGAGCCAGAAGTCTATCTCCCATATCGCTCACTTTTATCATTACTACTCGCGTCTGTATTGCAATACAGAAGTTGTTTCCAAAGTTCCTGAGAGTTCAAACAGTTCCGAGCTCCTTACCATCCATTCTGAGCTAACTGTCGACTTACCAACGCTCTTTTGAAAATGTATAAAATTTTTCATTCGTCCGCAAAGTGTTGTTACAGCCTGGAATACGAATTTTCGACGTCATTCCTTCGTCTATCCACTCGAAAAGTCTTACTATTGACGAATGAGAGAGAAATAGCAACTCTGTGCAACTTGAGCTGTGTCGTAGATTCGAATTCCAAGTTTCAACGCGTGAGAATCAATTCGCAAAATACTTGAAAATAATATACCGACGATAATTATTCGAGAGTAGGCAATGTTACATTACTATAGTACTTTTCCACGCTTGAAAACGAAATTTCAAAAGATAGGGATGAAACCAGCTTGAGTTACATGGCTAATATCTTTATTTTCTACAATGAGAAATTGATTTCTTTCAGACAACCTGAAGGAAAAGCAGATTGAGATCTGGACTCGAAGGAATCACCCAACAAGATACGGTACGAAGAAAGCATGCCAGGAAACTGTTGCCGCAGAGGATACTCCGGTGGTACGACGGAAAGGAGAGGATCGAAACATTCTGGATTCAAACGTAAGAGACTTTTTCACTACGGATAGACGGTGCAGCATGAGTTGGGGCAACTTTTACTTGTATAAAAGTCTACTTTTCGTCCATGGACTACGAAAATGACGCTGTTCATTCAAGACTATGTCTGTTCCTCGACTGGAATATATCCGATAAGCTACTGTTATTTTAAGTCGGTCAGCAGTCGATCTCTGACGATATTGCAGAACTCTGTCAGGAATCCTCGCGTCTTTATTGCAATACAGAAGTTCTTTTCTAAGTTCTTCGGAGTTCCATCAGTTTCGAGCTACTTACCAGCCATTCAGAGTTGATTGTCGAAGTACCAACGCTCTTTTCGAACTGTTTAAGAATTGTTATCGATCCGAGAGGAGTTGCAACAGCCTCGGATACGAATTTTTGATATTATTCCTTCGCTTAACCACTCGAAAGAGTCTGACAATTCAAGAATAAGAAATGAGCACCAGCTCTGTGTAACGTAAGCTACGTCGTAGATTCAAATTGAAAGTTTCGACTCAAGAAAATCAATTTGCAAACTATTCCAACAGAACATACTGTTATATCGAACAGTCATGGGTATCCTGATCGAGCCAGAAGTCTATCTCCCATATCGCTCACTTTTATCATTACTACTCGCGTCTGTATTGCAATACAGAAGTTGTTTCCAAAGTTCCTGAGAGTTCAAACAGTTCCGAGCTCCTTACCATCCATTCTGAGCTAACTGTCGACTTACCAACGCTCTTTTGAAAATGTATAAAATTTTTCATTCGTCCGCAAAGTGTTGTAACAGCCTGGAATACGAATGTTCGACGTTATCCCTTTGTCCATCTACTCGAAAAAGTCTTACTGTTGACGAATGAGAGAGAAATACCAACTCTGTGTAACTTGAGCTGTGTCGTAGATTCGAATTCCAAGTTTCAACGCGAGAAAATCAATTCGCAAAATACTTGGAAAGAATATACCGACGATAATTATTCGAGAGTAGGCAATGCTCTATTACCATAGCACTTTTCCGAGCTTGGGAATCAAATTTTGAAAGATATGGATGAGAACAGCTTTAGTTACATCGCTATTATCTCTATTTCCTACAATGAGAAATTGATTTCCTTAGCCGAATATTTGAAAACGCTTCGCTCATATATCGTCAGTTCGGAATATTACGGCCCCAACTCTCAGCTGAAGGCTCGTCGAATCTTAAACAGACGTGATTACTGAATTTCAATCAATCGCGAGAGATGTTATCATTACCTATATTTGTATTGTGAAATGTAAATGTTTTACGACGAGAAAGTTGGAACGACGAAGAAAAATAATGGTAATTTAAGATGCAACATAGATGTCCGACAGACATCATTGACCTAATCCCTGACCATTTTTGTGAGAAATCTGGAAGCATTTCGAATGTAATCATTAATCGACAGCATCTTTTCGTGGACCGAAGAATCGGAAAATTCAGCATTTTTTAAACGGTATAATCAATTTTTCAACTCTTTTACGCACAATTATCGAGAAATCACATAATATCGAATATGTTATTCGATGAAGAAATATTTATAAATTCTTGACGATTGAGAAAATCAAAAATTTGCCCCTCTAAAATTTTTGGCAGAGTCCATTTGATTTTTCAATTCTCTCGTTGAAAATTATTGGGAAATTTTGAAGCATTAGACACGATAGCTCCCAAACAATAGAAATTAATCGCCCCCTAAGAATTCGGAATGGTAAATTGGTCAATTTTGAAAGTTTTTACGAAAAGTCTTTCATCCTTTAGATTCGGAACGTGATTCGTCTCGCAGACGATTATTACACAGAGAATTAAAGAATTTACGGTATTTGACGAGCGACGTAACGAACGAGAAAAAAAAAAAAAAAAACACCGAACCTCTTTCGAATCGGTTCATTCTAAATTACAGCCAAATTTTGGAATTTTTTCGATCGAGAAACTATTTCTAAACCTCCCTCTGAGATAAATCACCCGGGGACGTAATTTTATGACCACGCCCCTGAGTCGTCGCCCTTGAGTCGACCTTGAGTCGCGTGACGTAGTTTTCAATCATATGTTCAGGCGCATGCGCAGTTTGCGTTTCGTATATCGATAGCGCCGTTCGATTTTCGACATTTTCGATACTTCAGTCTCGATCTCAATTTGAATATGTGACCTTGGCGACGCCAATCGACGCCACTCGACGTCCCGACGTCTCATAGTTTAGGTATGGTGTTATAATTTGACGTACGCGTCTTTGCCGAGGTAAGAAATTGTGATCTTGCGATTCAACGATCATAAATAATTATCCAAGTGAAGTCGACGGTTTAATTTCGTTCGCCGTGAAGTTGCGTGCCAGTTCGAATTTTTCAGAGATGACTCAGAGATAACGAAGTTTTTCAACCGTTCCGGCAGTTTGACCTGAATTGTTATTTTTACTTGTGAGTAGCCAACAATTGTGTATCTTTCGAATAAATTATGATATAATACTCGATTAGAATCAACAGTATCGTAAAATAGTTGATTTGCGTATTATCGTGTTTGAAACTTAGTCTGACAACAAAAATATAGCATATCGTATTCGACCGACGCAGTGTAGCGTAGCCAAAGATGGCCGCCAGTCGAAGACGCTATAACATTTCATTCCAATAATCCGATATATTGAACGAATCTTCGTTGACGAAACAATTACTTTATCACAGAAGACGAGTCGAATTCTGGTATGTGTACAGTGACCGGTATTTTTGAGTTGTGGAACCGTCGTTTTTCCGGGCCAAGTCGCGATCTTATAGTCAAAGAATAGCCAGAGTGACGGTTTGTTTTTCTTTTTTTTTTTTTCACGAGTCTCATTTTATTATCACGCGTTTGAATCGAGAAGTCGGCGGCTCCTTTCTCATTAACGTTGTATCTTATTGTTTTTCAGCCTACAACGATGTACGTTAGGAATCATCGCCGCTGCGAGTCCAGACGTGCCGTGCGGAACTGACGCGTGAGTACATAACCTCTTTGAAAATCTCACCGCACATTGTAATTCCACGCATTATATTACGTAGACGTTTGATAATCATTTCAATTTCGTATATCGGCATTTTCGTTTTGTTTTTTTTTTTACCTTTTCCGGCCCCGTCCGAGTTAATTATCGGCAAAGACCGTTGCCAGTCCAGTCGATCTTCGGTTTCAATTTTTCTCATCTTTCGAAATAACTTTCGAAATATTTGTTCGCGTTCGCGGAGATAACTCGTTGAATTTTGTCCCACGCGCGTCAACCGCGTGTCGCGTGTATAAGCAGGTGCAAGCTTGTCTCGATTGGTTTTAATTTCTTTTATTTTTTATTTTTTTCAATTTCTTCTCAACGACATAGGAATGCTATATATATTATTGGGAAAGTGATACGACACGCGCCGTCCGGTAGGCGTTATTCCCTCTATCATAGATTAGTTTCGACGCAACGTACCCGAACGCACGTTAGTAGACTCGGGTTCGCTGACAATATTTTGCGCCTCAGGTCGACCGACCTGAGACAGAACCGCTGTAAGCTCTCTGTTAATGTACACCGGGGTCTACCGCCACTCAGTTTCGCCAAATTCGTGCGAACGAATCCATTGTAACAATTTCTTTAATAAAACGTCAATTCTACCTCTCGTGTTTCGATAATTTCAATTCCAGAAATATCTTGGAATTGCACACGTTACATATTTGTTATTATTCGTACATGGTAGACCCCGAGTGATCGCCAGTTGTCTAGGCTCTGGAAGATAGGGGACGATTTGTGCCTATGTGATTTCGTACTAAAAGAAAGAGTCATAAGTCATAAGGATTTAACGGAGGCTTGCGGCGGCGTGTTGGCACGCTGGGAGATACCACAGAGAAAGCTCGTCAGCTTTCTTTTTTGGTTCTTTCATCGTTCCACGGTTTCGCGGTCTGGCCTGTAGCGTACAATTTGCAGCGAATCTTTTTTCTTTTCTCCATCGATCGACGGCGCTTCGGAGAAGAGGACGGCGGTGAGGGTCGCCGCTGTCTCGGGTTAGTCCGATTCAGCGGCTGTCCTCGCTTTGTTCCATCACACTAGACTGTCAAGCCCTGTACTTCGGGTGCGATCGGTGAAAACACAGCCGTGGCTGACAACTCGAGTCGGGGATCGATCCATGTTCTCCGTAGCGTCCCGGTCGCCGCGGCCCGGTTCATTCTCACAAGTAGCTTTTTTTTCTGCGCGGGTACGCCGGGGTTAGGAAAGAAACTTTCTCGCACGCCCGTTGGTGTTTTCTTTTTTTATCTTTTATTTTTTATTCTTCATTTTTCTTCTTCAAGACTTGAGATATCGCACAAAGTTGCAAAGCTCTAAATTCAGATTGATTCTAACGAAAGAACTTCCAAAAGGGACACGCAGGCCTGCTTATACACTCGGATTCGACTGGCTTAGTATACGCGTTACCGCCTAAATGATCTTTGCGGTATCGAAAGAGTATCTCGATCGAACTGTTCGATTCCGAAGTTAGAAACGTATCGAGATGCGAAATGGGAAAGAATATCGGACGTCTTTCGAAAATCTTATTCGAGAATAACGACGGGATCTAATTTTCTAGATCTCCGGTCGTCCACGACGATATTAGAAACATGAATAATGTAACCGATTATTTTTTTCGTATATTCTTCTGACGCTTGTCCCTTTCTCTATGTTTCATGCGCGTTCCGCTCCATCCTGCCTAAAAAAATTCATCGGACCGAGCCGCACGGGAAGCTGTCGACGAAGCTGCGAGAACGAACATCCGTCGAGGATCCTGGGAAAGGAGGAGAAGGCGGCAGAAAGACCCAGGCTTGGTTATCTACTCTGCATCGGCGGCGGTGGATGCAGCGACGCGGTGAAAGGGAATGAATGGCAATTCGACGCTCTTTTCAAAACCTATGAAAATTCTCATTGGTCTGCAAAGAGTCGTAACAGCCTCGAATACGAATTTTCGATATCATTCGTTTGCCTAACCGCTCGACAGAGTCCAAGAGTTCAAGAATAAGGAATAAGTACTGGCTCTGTGTAACGTAAGCTACGTCGTAGATTCGAATTCCAAGTTTCAACGCGAGAGAATCAATTCGCAAAATACTTGAAAATAATATACCGACGATAATTATTCGAGAGTAGGCAATGTTCTATCACTATAGTACTTTTCCACGCTTGGAAATGAAATTTTGAAAGATAGGGATGAGAACAGCTCTAGTCACATAGCTATTATCTTTATTTTCTACAATGAGAAATTGATTTCTTTCAGACAACCTGAAGGAAAAGCAGATTGAGATCTGGACTCGAAGGAATCACCCAACAAGATACGGTACGAAGAAAGCATGCCTGGAAACTGTTGGCGCATAGGATGCCCCGGTTGTACGACAGAAAGAAGAGGATCAAAACATCCTGGATTCAAACGTAAGAGACTTTTCCACTACGGATGGACGAAGTATGAGTTGGGGCAACTTTTACTCGTATAAAAGTCTACTTTTCGCACATGGACTACGGAAATGACGCTGTTCATTGAAGACTATGTCTGTTCCTCAAATGGAATATATCCAATAAGCTACTGTTATCTTAAGTCGGTCAGCAGACGATCTCTGACGATATTGCAGAATTCTGTCAGGAATCCTCGCGTCTTTATTGCAATATAGAAGTTCTTTTCGATGTTCTTCGGAGTTCCAACAGTTTCGAGCTCCTTACCAGCCATTCAGAGTTGATTGTCGGAGTACCAATGCTCTTTTCAAACTGTTTAAAAATTGTTATCGATCCGCAAGGAGTTGCAACAGCCTCGGATACGAATTTTTGATATTATTCCTTCGCTTAACCACTCGAAAGAGTCTAACAATTCTAGAATAAGAAATGAGCACCAGCTCTGTGTAACGTAAGCTACGTCGTAGATTTAAATTTAGAGTTTCGACTCGAGAAAATCAATTTGCAAACTATTCCAAGAGAATATACTGTTATATCGAACAGTCATTGGTATCCTGATCGAGCCAGAAGTCCATCTCTGATATCGGTCACTTTTATCATTACTACTCGCGTCTGTGTTGCAATACAGAAGTTGTTTCCAAAGTTCCTGAGAGTTCAAACAGTTTCGAGCTCCTTACCATCCATTCTGAGCTAACTGTCGACGTACCAACGCTCTTTTGAAAATGTATAAAATTTTTCATTCGTCCGCAAAGTGTTGTAACAGCCTGGAATACGAATTTTCGACGTTATTCCTTCGTCTATCTACTCGAAAAAGTCTTACTGTTGACGAATGAGAGAGAAATAGCAACTCTGTGCAACTTGAGCTGTGTCGTAGATTCGAATTCCAAGTTTCAACGCCAGAAAATCAATTCGCAAAATACTTGGAAAGAATATACCGACGATAATTATTCGAGAGTAGGCAATGTTTCATCACTATAGTAATTTCCCACGATTGGAAATGAAATTTCGAAAGATAGGAATGAAAACAGCTGTAGTTACATCTCTATGATGTTTATTTTCTACAATGAGAAATTGATATCTTTCAGACGAGCCGAAGGTAAAGCAGATTGAGATCTGGACTGGAAGGAATCACCCAACAAGATACGGTACGAAGAAAGCATGCCATGAAACTGTTGCCGCAGAGGATACTCCGGTGGTACGACGGAGAGAAGAGGATCAAAACATTCAGGATTCAAACGTAAGAGACTTTTCCACTACGGATAGACGGTGCAGCATGAGTTGGGGCAACTTTTACTTGTAGAAAAGTCTACTTTTCGTCCATGGACTACGAAAATGACGCTGTTCATTCAAGACTATGTCTGTTCCTCGACTGGAATATATCCGATAAGCTACTGTTATTTTAAGTCGGTCAGCAGTCGATCTCTGACGATATTGCAGAACTCTGTCAGGAATCCTCGCGTCTTTATTGCAATACAGAAGTTCTTTTCTGAGTTCTTCGGAGTTCCATCAGTTTCGAGCTACTTACCAGTCATTCAGAGTTGATTGTCGAAGTACCAACGCTCTTTTCGAACTGTTTAAGAATTGTTATCGATCCGCAAGGAGTCGCAACAGCCTCGAACACAAATTTTTGCTATCATTCCTTCGCCTAACCACTCGAAAGAGTCTAACAGTTCAAGATAAAGAAATGAGCACCAGCTCTGTGTAACGTAAGCTACGTCGTAGATTTAAATTTAGAGTTTCGACTCGAGAAAATCAATTTGCAAACTATTCCAAAAGAATATACTGTTATATCGAACAGTCATTGGTATTCTGTTCGAGCCAGAAGTCCATCTCTGATATCGGTCACTTTTATCATTACTACTCGCGTCTGTGTTGCAATACAGAAGTTGTTTCCAAAGTTCCTGAGAGTTCAAACAGTTTCGAGCTCCTTACCATCCATTCTGAGCTAACTGTCGACGTACCAACGCTCTTTTGAAAATGTATGAAATTTTTCATTCGTCCGCAAAGTGTTGTAACAGCCTGGAATACGAATTTTCGACGTTATTCCTTCGTCTATCTACTCGAAAAAGTCTTACTGTTGACGAATGAGAGAGAAATAGCAACTCTGTGCAACTTGAGCTGTGTCGTAGATTCGAATTCCAAGTTTCAACGCGTGAGAATCAATTCGCAAAATACTTGAAAATAATATACCGACGATAATTATTCGAGAGTAGGCAATGTTACATTACTATAGTACTTTTCCACGCTTGGAAACGAAATTTCAAAAGATAGGGATGAAACCAGCTTGAGTTACATGGCTAATATCTTTATTTTCTACAATGAGAAATTGATTTCTTTCAGACAACCTGAAGGAAAAGCAGATTGAGATCTGGACTCGAAGGAATCACCCAACAAGATACGGTACGAAGAAAGCATGCCAGGAAACTGTTGCCGCAGAGGATACTCCGGTGGTACGACGGAAAGGAGAGGATCGAAACATTCTGGATTCAAACGTAAGAGACTTTTCCACTACGGATAGACGGTGCAGCATGAGTTGGGGCAACTTTTACTTGTATAAAAGTCTACTTTTCGTCCATGGACTACGAAAATGACGCTGTTCATTCAAGACTATGTCTGTTCCTCGACTGGAATATATCCGATAAGCTACTGTTATTTTAAGTCGGTCAGCAGTCGATCTCTGACGATATTGCAGAACTCTGTCAGGAATCCTCGCGTCTTTATTGCAATACAGAAGTTCTTTTCTAAGTTCTTCGGAGTTCCATCAGTTTCGAGCTACTTACCAGCCATTCAGAGTTGATTGTCGAAGTACCAACGCTCTTTTCGAACTGTTTAAGAATTGTTATCGATCCGCAAGGAGTTGCAACAGCCTCGAACACAAATTTTTGCTATTATTCCTTTGCCTAACCACTCGAAAGAGTCTAACAGTTCAAGATAAAGGAATGAGCACCAGCTCTGTGTAACGTAAGCTACGTCGTAGATTCAAATTTAGAGTTTCGACTCGAGAAAATCAATTTGCAAACTATTCCAAAAGAATATACTGTTATATCGAACAGTCATTGGTATTCTGTTCGAGCCAGAAGTCCATCTCTGATATCGGTCACTTTTATCATTACTACTCGCGTCTGTATTGCAATACAGAAGTTGTTTCCAAAGTTCCTGAGAGTTCAAACAGTTTCGAGCTCCTTACCATCCATTCTGAGCTAACTGTCGACGTGCCAACGCTCTTTTGAAAATGTATAAAATTGTTCATTCGTCCGCAAAGTGTTGTTACGGCCTGGAATACGAATTTTCGACGTCATTCCTTCGTCTATCCACTCGAAAAGTCTTACTGTTGACGAATGAGAGAGAAATAGCAACTCTGTGCAACTTGAGCTGTGTCGTAGATTCGAATTCCAAGTTTCAACGCGTGAGAATCAATTCGCAAAATACTTGTGAAGAATATACCGACGATAATTATTCGAGAGTAGGCAATGTTACATTACTATAGTACTTTTCCACGCTTGGAAACGAAATTTCAAAAGATAGGGATGAAACCAGCTTGAGTTACATGGCTAATATCTTTATTTTCTACAATGAGAAATTGATTTCTTTCAGACAACCTGAAGGAAAAGCAGATTGAGATCTGGACTCGAAGGAATCACCCAACAAGATACGGTACGAAGAAAGCATGCCAGGAAACTGTTGCCGCAGAGGATACTCCGGTGGTACGACGGAAAGAAGAGGATCGAAACATTCTGGATTCAAACGTAAGAGACTTTTCCACTACGGATAGACGGTGCAGCATGAGTTGGGGCAACTTTTACTTGTATAAGAGTCTACTTTTCGTCCATGGACTACGAAAATGACGCTGTTCATTCAAGACTATGTCTGTTCCTCGCCTGGAATATATCCGATAAGCTACTGTTATTTTAAGTCTGTCAGCAGTCGATCTCTGACGATATTGCAGAACTCTGTCAGGAATCCTCGCGTCTTTATTGCAATACAGAAGTTCTTTTCTAAGTTCTTCGGAGTTCCAACAGTTTCGAGCTACTGACCAGCCATTCAGAGTTGATTGTCGAAGTACCAACGCTCTTTTCGAACTGTTTAAAAATTGTTATCGATCCGCAAGGAGTTGCAACAGCCTCGGATACGAATTTTTGATATTATTCCTTCGCTTAACCACTCGAAAGAGTCTGACAATTCAAGAATAAGAAATGAGCACCAGCTCTGTGTAACGTAAGCTACGTCGTAGATTTAAATTGAAAGTTTCGACTCAAGAAAATCAATTTGCAAACTATTCCAACAGAACATACTGTTATATCGAACAGTCATGGGTATCCTGATCGAGCCAGAAGTCTATCTCCCATATCGCTCACTTTTATCATTACTACTCGCGTCTGTATTGCAATACAGAAGTTGTTTCCAAAGTTCCTGAGAGTTCAAACAGTTCCGAGCTCCTTACCATCCATTCTGAGCTAACTGTCGACTTACCAACGCTCTTTTGAAAATGTATAAAATTTTTCATTCGTCCGCAAAGTGTTGTTACAGCCTGGAATACGAATTTTCGACGTCATTCCTTCGTCTATCCACTCGAAAAGTCTTACTATTGACGAATGAGAGAGAAATAGCAACTCTGTGCAACTTGAGCTGTGTCGTAGATTCGAATTCCAAGTTTCAACGCGTGAGAATCAATTCGCAAAATACTTGAAAATAATATACCGACGATAATTATTCGAGAGTAGGCAATGTTACATTACTATAGTACTTTTCCACGCTTGAAAACGAAATTTCAAAAGATAGGGATGAAACCAGCTTGAGTTACATGGCTAATATCTTTATTTTCTACAATGAGAAATTGATTTCTTTCAGACAACCTGAAGGAAAAGCAGATTGAGATCTGGACTCGAAGGAATCACCCAACAAGATACGGTACGAAGAAAGCATGCCAGGAAACTGTTGCCGCAGAGGATACTCCGGTGGTACGACGGAAAGGAGAGGATCGAAACATTCTGGATTCAAACGTAAGAGACTTTTTCACTACGGATAGACGGTGCAGCATGAGTTGGGGCAACTTTTACTTGTATAAAAGTCTACTTTTCGTCCATGGACTACGAAAATGACGCTGTTCATTCAAGACTATGTCTGTTCCTCGACTGGAATATATCCGATAAGCTACTGTTATTTTAAGTCGGTCAGCAGTCGATCTCTGACGATATTGCAGAACTCTGTCAGGAATCCTCGCGTCTTTATTGCAATACAGAAGTTCTTTTCTAAGTTCTTCGGAGTTCCATCAGTTTCGAGCTACTTACCAGCCATTCAGAGTTGATTGTCGAAGTACCAACGCTCTTTTCGAACTGTTTAAGAATTGTTATCGATCCGAGAGGAGTTGCAACAGCCTCGGATACGAATTTTTGATATTATTCCTTCGCTTAACCACTCGAAAGAGTCTGACAATTCAAGAATAAGAAATGAGCACCAGCTCTGTGTAACGTAAGCTACGTCGTAGATTCAAATTGAAAGTTTCGACTCAAGAAAATCAATTTGCAAACTATTCCAACAGAACATACTGTTATATCGAACAGTCATGGGTATCCTGATCGAGCCAGAAGTCTATCTCCCATATCGCTCACTTTTATCATTACTACTCGCGTCTGTATTGCAATACAGAAGTTGTTTCCAAAGTTCCTGAGAGTTCAAACAGTTCCGAGCTCCTTACCATCCATTCTGAGCTAACTGTCGACTTACCAACGCTCTTTTGAAAATGTATAAAATTTTTCATTCGTCCGCAAAGTGTTGTAACAGCCTGGAATACGAATGTTCGACGTTATCCCTTTGTCCATCTACTCGAAAAAGTCTTACTGTTGACGAATGAGAGAGAAATACCAACTCTGTGTAACTTGAGCTGTGTCGTAGATTCGAATTCCAAGTTTCAACGCGAGAAAATCAATTCGCAAAATACTTGGAAAGAATATACCGACGATAATTATTCGAGAGTAGGCAATGCTCTATTACCATAGCACTTTTCCGAGCTTGGGAATCAAATTTTGAAAGATATGGATGAGAACAGCTTTAGTTACATCGCTATTATCTCTATTTCCTACAATGAGAAATTGATTTCCTTAGCCGAATATTTGAAAACGCTTCGCTCATATATCGTCAGTTCGGAATATTACGGCCCCAACTCTCAGCTGAAGGCTCGTCGAATCTTAAACAGACGTGATTACTGAATTTCAATCAATCGCGAGAGATGTTATCATTACCTATATTTGTATTGTGAAATGTAAATGTTTTACGACGAGAAAGTTGGAACGACGAAGAAAAATAATGGTAATTTAAGATGCAACATAGATGTCCGACAGACATCATTGACCTAATCCCTGACCATTTTTGTGAGAAATCTGGAAGCATTTCGAATGTAATCATTAATCGACAGCATCTTTTCGTGGACCGAAGAATCGGAAAATTCAGCATTTTTTAAACGGTATAATCAATTTTTCAACTCTTTTACGCACAATTATCGAGAAATCACATAATATCGAATATGTTATTCGATGAAGAAATATTTATAAATTCTTGACGATTGAGAAAATCAAAAATTTGCCCCTCTAAAATTTTTGGCAGAGTCCATTTGATTTTTCAATTCTCTCGTTGAAAATTATTGGGAAATTTTGAAGCATTAGACACGATAGCTCCCAAACAATAGAAATTAATCGCCCCCTAAGAATTCGGAATGGTAAATTGGTCAATTTTGAAAGTTTTTACGAAAAGTCTTTCATCCTTTAGATTCGGAACGTGATTCGTCTCGCAGACGATTATTACACAGAGAATTAAAGAATTTACGGTATTTGACGAGCGACGTAACGAACGAGAAAAAAAAAAAAAAAAACACCGAACCTCTTTCGAATCGGTTCATTCTAAATTACAGCCAAATTTTGGAATTTTTTCGATCGAGAAACTATTTCTAAACCTCCCTCTGAGATAAATCACCCGGGGACGTAATTTTATGACCACGCCCCTGAGTCGTCGCCCTTGAGTCGACCTTGAGTCGCGTGACGTAGTTTTCAATCATATGTTCAGGCGCATGCGCAGTTTGCGTTTCGTATATCGATAGCGCCGTTCGATTTTCGACATTTTCGATACTTCAGTCTCGATCTCAATTTGAATATGTGACCTTGGCGACGCCAATCGACGCCACTCGACGTCCCGACGTCTCATAGTTTAGGTATGGTGTTATAATTTGACGTACGCGTCTTTGCCGAGGTAAGAAATTGTGATCTTGCGATTCAACGATCATAAATAATTATCCAAGTGAAGTCGACGGTTTAATTTCGTTCGCCGTGAAGTTGCGTGCCAGTTCGAATTTTTCAGAGATGACTCAGAGATAACGAAGTTTTTCAACCGTTCCGGCAGTTTGACCTGAATTGTTATTTTTACTTGTGAGTAGCCAACAATTGTGTATCTTTCGAATAAATTATGATATAATACTCGATTAGAATCAACAGTATCGTAAAATAGTTGATTTGCGTATTATCGTGTTTGAAACTTAGTCTGACAACAAAAATATAGCATATCGTATTCGACCGACGCAGTGTAGCGTAGCCAAAGATGGCCGCCAGTCGAAGACGCTATAACATTTCATTCCAATAATCCGATATATTGAACGAATCTTCGTTGACGAAACAATTACTTTATCACAGAAGACGAGTCGAATTCTGGTATGTGTACAGTGACCGGTATTTTTGAGTTGTGGAACCGTCGTTTTTCCGGGCCAAGTCGCGATCTTATAGTCAAAGAATAGCCAGAGTGACGGTTTGTTTTTCTTTTTTTTTTTTTCACGAGTCTCATTTTATTATCACGCGTTTGAATCGAGAAGTCGGCGGCTCCTTTCTCATTAACGTTGTATCTTATTGTTTTTCAGCCTACAACGATGTACGTTAGGAATCATCGCCGCTGCGAGTCCAGACGTGCCGTGCGGAACTGACGCGTGAGTACATAACCTCTTTGAAAATCTCACCGCACATTGTAATTCCACGCATTATATTACGTAGACGTTTGATAATCATTTCAATTTCGTATATCGGCATTTTCGTTTTGTTTTTTTTTTTACCTTTTCCGGCCCCGTCCGAGTTAATTATCGGCAAAGACCGTTGCCAGTCCAGTCGATCTTCGGTTTCAATTTTTCTCATCTTTCGAAATAACTTTCGAAATATTTGTTCGCGTTCGCGGAGATAACTCGTTGAATTTTGTCCCAC
The DNA here is from genome assembly GCA_963978835.1 of Tenthredo scrophulariae. Taxonomy (NCBI): domain Eukaryota; kingdom Metazoa; phylum Arthropoda; class Insecta; order Hymenoptera; family Tenthredinidae; genus Tenthredo; species Tenthredo scrophulariae. The sequence goes on from OZ022232.1 coordinate 20,064,671, forward strand.
GCGCGTCAACCGCGTGTCGCGTGTATAAGCAGGTGCAAGCTTGTCTCGATTGGTTTTAATTTCTTTTATTTTTTATTTTTTTCAATTTCTTCTCAACGACATAGGAATGCTATATATATTATTGGGAAAGTGATACGACACGCGCCGTCCGGTAGGCGTTATTCCCTCTATCATAGATTAGTTTCGACGCAACGTACCCGAACGCACGTTAGTAGACTCGGGTTCGCTGACAATATTTTGCGCCTCAGGTCGACCGACCTGAGACAGAACCGCTGTAAGCTCTCTGTTAATGTACACCGGGGTCTACCGCCACTCAGTTTCGCCAAATTCGTGCGAACGAATCCATTGTAACAATTTCTTTAATAAAACGTCAATTCTACCTCTCGTGTTTCGATAATTTCAATTCCAGAAATATCTTGGAATTGCACACGTTACATATTTGTTATTATTCGTACATGGTAGACCCCGAGTGATCGCCAGTTGTCTAGGCTCTGGAAGATAGGGGACGATTTGTGCCTATGTGATTTCGTACTAAAAGAAAGAGTCATAAGTCATAAGGATTTAACGGAGGCTTGCGGCGGCGTGTTGGCACGCTGGGAGATACCACAGAGAAAGCTCGTCAGCTTTCTTTTTTGGTTCTTTCATCGTTCCACGGTTTCGCGGTCTGGCCTGTAGCGTACAATTTGCAGCGAATCTTTTTTCTTTTCTCCATCGATCGACGGCGCTTCGGAGAAGAGGACGGCGGTGAGGGTCGCCGCTGTCTCGGGTTAGTCCGATTCAGCGGCTGTCCTCGCTTTGTTCCATCACACTAGACTGTCAAGCCCTGTACTTCGGGTGCGATCGGTGAAAACACAGCCGTGGCTGACAACTCGAGTCGGGGATCGATCCATGTTCTCCGTAGCGTCCCGGTCGCCGCGGCCCGGTTCATTCTCACAAGTAGCTTTTTTTTCTGCGCGGGTACGCCGGGGTTAGGAAAGAAACTTTCTCGCACGCCCGTTGGTGTTTTCTTTTTTTATCTTTTATTTTTTATTCTTCATTTTTCTTCTTCAAGACTTGAGATATCGCACAAAGTTGCAAAGCTCTAAATTCAGATTGATTCTAACGAAAGAACTTCCAAAAGGGACACGCAGGCCTGCTTATACACTCGGATTCGACTGGCTTAGTATACGCGTTACCGCCTAAATGATCTTTGCGGTATCGAAAGAGTATCTCGATCGAACTGTTCGATTCCGAAGTTAGAAACGTATCGAGATGCGAAATGGGAAAGAATATCGGACGTCTTTCGAAAATCTTATTCGAGAATAACGACGGGATCTAATTTTCTAGATCTCCGGTCGTCCACGACGATATTAGAAACATGAATAATGTAACCGATTATTTTTTTCGTATATTCTTCTGACGCTTGTCCCTTTCTCTATGTTTCATGCGCGTTCCGCTCCATCCTGCCTAAAAAAATTCATCGGACCGAGCCGCACGGGAAGCTGTCGACGAAGCTGCGAGAACGAACATCCGTCGAGGATCCTGGGAAAGGAGGAGAAGGCGGCAGAAAGACCCAGGCTTGGTTATCTACTCTGCATCGGCGGCGGTGGATGCAGCGACGCGGTGAAAGGGAATGAATGGCAATTCGACGCTCTTTTCAAAACCTATGAAAATTCTCATTGGTCTGCAAAGAGTCGTAACAGCCTCGAATACGAATTTTCGATATCATTCGTTTGCCTAACCGCTCGACAGAGTCCAAGAGTTCAAGAATAAGGAATAAGTACTGGCTCTGTGTAACGTAAGCTACGTCGTAGATTCGAATTCCAAGTTTCAACGCGAGAGAATCAATTCGCAAAATACTTGAAAATAATATACCGACGATAATTATTCGAGAGTAGGCAATGTTCTATCACTATAGTACTTTTCCACGCTTGGAAATGAAATTTTGAAAGATAGGGATGAGAACAGCTCTAGTCACATAGCTATTATCTTTATTTTCTACAATGAGAAATTGATTTCTTTCAGACAACCTGAAGGAAAAGCAGATTGAGATCTGGACTCGAAGGAATCACCCAACAAGATACGGTACGAAGAAAGCATGCCTGGAAACTGTTGGCGCATAGGATGCCCCGGTTGTACGACAGAAAGAAGAGGATCAAAACATCCTGGATTCAAACGTAAGAGACTTTTCCACTACGGATGGACGAAGTATGAGTTGGGGCAACTTTTACTCGTATAAAAGTCTACTTTTCGCACATGGACTACGGAAATGACGCTGTTCATTGAAGACTATGTCTGTTCCTCAAATGGAATATATCCAATAAGCTACTGTTATCTTAAGTCGGTCAGCAGACGATCTCTGACGATATTGCAGAATTCTGTCAGGAATCCTCGCGTCTTTATTGCAATATAGAAGTTCTTTTCGATGTTCTTCGGAGTTCCAACAGTTTCGAGCTCCTTACCAGCCATTCAGAGTTGATTGTCGGAGTACCAATGCTCTTTTCAAACTGTTTAAAAATTGTTATCGATCCGCAAGGAGTTGCAACAGCCTCGGATACGAATTTTTGATATTATTCCTTCGCTTAACCACTCGAAAGAGTCTAACAATTCTAGAATAAGAAATGAGCACCAGCTCTGTGTAACGTAAGCTACGTCGTAGATTTAAATTTAGAGTTTCGACTCGAGAAAATCAATTTGCAAACTATTCCAAGAGAATATACTGTTATATCGAACAGTCATTGGTATCCTGATCGAGCCAGAAGTCCATCTCTGATATCGGTCACTTTTATCATTACTACTCGCGTCTGTGTTGCAATACAGAAGTTGTTTCCAAAGTTCCTGAGAGTTCAAACAGTTTCGAGCTCCTTACCATCCATTCTGAGCTAACTGTCGACGTACCAACGCTCTTTTGAAAATGTATAAAATTTTTCATTCGTCCGCAAAGTGTTGTAACAGACTGGAATACGAATTTTCGACGTTATTCCTTCGTCTATCTACTCGGAAAAGTCTTACTGTTGACGAATGAGAGAGAAATAGCAACTCTGTGCAACTTGAGCTGTGTCGTAGATTCGAATTCCAAGTTTCAACGCCAGAAAATCAATTCGCAAAATACTTGGAAAGAATATACCGACGATAATTATTCGAGAGTAGGCAATGTTTCATCACTATAGTAATTTCCCACGATTGGAAATGAAATTTCGAAAGATAGGAATGAAAACAGCTGTAGTTACATCTCTATGATGTTTATTTTCTACAATGAGAAATTGATATCTTTCAGACGAGCCGAAGGTAAAGCAGATTGAGATCTGGACTGGAAGGAATCACCCAACAAGATACGGTACGAAGAAAGCATGCCATGAAACTGTTGCCGCAGAGGATACTCCGGTGGTACGACGGAGAGAAGAGGATCAAAACATTCAGGATTCAAACGTAAGAGACTTTTCCACTACGGATAGACGGTGCAGCATGAGTTGGGGCAACTTTTACTTGTAGAAAAGTCTACTTTTCGTCCATGGACTACGAAAATGACGCTGTTCATTCAAGACTATGTCTGTTCCTCGACTGGAATATATCCGATAAGCTACTGTTATTTTAAGTCGGTCAGCAGTCGATCTCTGACGATATTGCAGAACTCTGTCAGGAATCCTCGCGTCTTTATTGCAATACAGAAGTTCTTTTCTGAGTTCTTCGGAGTTCCATCAGTTTCGAGCTACTTACCAGTCATTCAGAGTTGATTGTCGAAGTACCAACGCTCTTTTCGAACTGTGTAAGAATTGTTATCGATCCGCAAGGAGTCGCAACAGCCTCGAACACAAATTTTTGCTATCATTCCTTCGCCTAACCACTCGAAAGAGTCTAACAGTTCAAGATAAAGAAATGAGCACCAGCTCTGTGTAACGTAAGCTACGTCGTAGATTTAAATTTAGAGTTTCGACTCGAGAAAATCAATTTGCAAACTATTCCAAAAGAATATACTGTTATATCGAACAGTCATTGGTATTCTGTTCGAGCCAGAAGTCCATCTCTGATATCGGTCACTTTTATCATTACTACTCGCGTCTGTGTTGCAATACAGAAGTTGTTTCCAAAGTTCCTGAGAGTTCAAACAGTTTCGAGCTCCTTACCATCCATTCTGAGCTAACTGTCGACGTACCAACGCTCTTTTGAAAATGTATAAAATTTTTCATTCGTCCGCAAAGTGTTGTAACAGCCTGGAATACGAATTTTCGACGTTATTCCTTCGTCTATCTACTCGAAAAAGTCTTACTGTTGACGAATGAGAGAGAAATAGCAACTCTGTGCAACTTGAGCTGTGTCGTAGATTCGGATTCCAAGCTTCAACGCCAGAAAATCAATTCGCAAAATACTTGGAAAGAATATACCGACGATAATCATTCGAGAGTAGGCAATGTTTCATCACTATAGTAATTTCCCACGATTGGAAATGAAATTTCGAAAGATAGGAATGAAAACAGCTGTAGTTACATCTCTATGATGTTTATTTTCTACAATGAGAAATTGATATCTTTCAGACGAGCCGAAGGTAAAGCAGATTGAGATCTGGACTGGAAGGAATCACCCAACAAGATACGGTACGAAGAAAGCATGCCAGGAAACTGTTGCCGCAGAGGATACTCCGGTGGTACGACGGAAAGAAGAGGATCAAAACATTCTGGATTCAAACGTAAGAGACTTTTCCACTACGGATAGACCGTGCAGCATGAGTTGGGGCAACTTTTACTTGTATAAGAGTCTACTTTTCGTCCATGGACTACGAAAATGACGCTGTTCATTCAAGACTATGTCTGTTCCTCGCCTGGAATATATCCGATAAGCTACTGTTATTTTAAGTCTGTCAGCAGTCGATCTCTGACGATATTGCAGAACTCTGTCAGGAATCCTCGCGTCTTTATTGCAATACAGAAGTTCTTTTCTGAGTTCTTCGGAGTTCCATCAGTTTCGAGCTACTTACCAGTCATTCAGAGTTGATTGTCGAAGTACCAACGCTCTTTTCGAACTGTTTGAGAATTGTTATCGATCCGCAAGGAGTCGCAACAGCCTCGAACACAAATTTTTGCTATCATTCCTTCGCCTAACCACTCGAAAGAGTCTAACAGTTCAAGATAAAGAAATGAGCACCAGCTCTGTGTAACGTAAGCTACGTCGTAGATTTAAATTTAGAGTTTCGACTCGAGAAAATCAATTTGCAAACTATTCCAAAAGAATATACTGTTATATCGAACAGTCATTGGTATTCTGTTCGAGCCAGAAGTCCATCTCTGATATCGGTCACTTTTATCATTACTACTCGCGTCTGTATTGCAATACAGAAGTTGTTTCCAAAGTTCCTGAGAGTTCAAACAGTTTCGAGCTCCTTACCATCCATTCTGAGCTAACTGTCGACGTGCCAACGCTCTTTTGAAAATGTATAAAATTGTTCATTCGTCCGCAAAGTGTTGTTACGGCCTGGAATACGAATTTTCGACGTCATTCCTTCGTCTATCCACTCGAAAAGTCTTACTGTTGACGAATGAGAGAGAAATAGCAACTCTGTGCAACTTGAGCTGTGTCGTAGATTCGAATTCCAAGTTTCAACGCGTGAGAATCAATTCGCAAAATACTTGTGAAGAATATACCGACGATAATTATTCGAGAGTAGGCAATGTTACATTACTATAGTACTTTTCCACGCTTGGAAACGAAATTTCAAAAGATAGGGATGAAACCAGCTTGAGTTACATGGCTAATATCTTTATTTTCTACAATGAGAAATTGATTTCTTTCAGACAACCTGAAGGAAAAGCAGATTGAGATCTGGACTCGAAGGAATCACCCAACAAGATACGGTACGAAGAAAGCATGCCAGGAAACTGTTGCCGCAGAGGATACTCCGGTGGTACGACGGAAAGAAGAGGATCGAAACATTCTGGATTCAAACGTAAGAGACTTTTCCACTACGGATAGACGGTGCAGCATGAGTTGGGGCAACTTTTACTTGTATAAGAGTCTACTTTTCGTCCATGGACTACGAAAATGACGCTGTTCATTCAAGACTATGTCTGTTCCTCGCCTGGAATATATCCGATAAGCTACTGTTATTTTAAGTCTGTCAGCAGTCGATCTCTGACGATATTGCAGAACTCTGTCAGGAATCCTCGCGTCTTTATTGCAATACAGAAGTTCTTTTCTAAGTTCTTCGGAGTTCCAACAGTTTCGAGCTACTGACCAGCCATTCAGAGTTGATTGTCGAAGTACCAACGCTCTTTTCGAACTGTTTAAAAATTGTTATCGATCCGCAAGGAGTTGCAACAGCCTCGGATACGAATTTTTGATATTATTCCTTCGCTTAACCACTCGAAAGAGTCTGACAATTCAAGAATAAGAAATGAGCACCAGCTCTGTGTAACGTAAGCTACGTCGTAGATTTAAATTGAAAGTTTCGACTCAAGAAAATCAATTTGCAAACTATTCCAACAGAACATACTGTTATATCGAACAGTCATGGGTATCCTGATCGAGCCAGAAGTCTATCTCCCATATCGCTCACTTTTATCATTACTACTCGCGTCTGTATTGCAATACAGAAGTTGTTTCCAAAGTTCCTGAGAGTTCAAACAGTTCCGAGCTCCTTACCATCCATTCTGAGCTAACTGTCGACTTACCAACGCTCTTTTGAAAATGTATAAAATTTTTCATTCGTCCGCAAAGTGTTGTTACAGCCTGGAATACGAATTTTCGACGTCATTCCTTCGTCTATCCACTCGAAAAGTCTTACTATTGACGAATGAGAGAGAAATAGCAACTCTGTGCAACTTGAGCTGTGTCGTAGATTCGAATTCCAAGTTTCAACGCGTGAGAATCAATTCGCAAAATACTTGAAAATAATATACCGACGATAATTATTCGAGAGTAGGCAATGTTACATTACTATAGTACTTTTCCACGCTTGAAAACGAAATTTCAAAAGATAGGGATGAAACCAGCTTGAGTTACATGGCTAATATCTTTATTTTCTACAATGAGAAATTGATTTCTTTCAGACAACCTGAAGGAAAAGCAGATTGAGATCTGGACTCGAAGGAATCACCCAACAAGATACGGTACGAAGAAAGCATGCCAGGAAACTGTTGCCGCAGAGGATACTCCGGTGGTACGACGGAAAGGAGAGGATCGAAACATTCTGGATTCAAACGTAAGAGACTTTTCCACTACGGATAGACGGTGCAGCATGAGTTGGGGCAACTTTTACTTCCATAAAAGTCTACTTTTCGTCCATGGACTACGAAAATGACGCTGTTCATTCAAGACTATGTCTGTTCCTCGACTGGAATATATCCGATAAGCTACTGTTATTTTAAGTCGGTCAGCAGTCGATCTCTGACGATATTGCAGAACTCTGTCAGGAATCCTCGCGTCTTTATTGCAATACAGAAGTTCTTTTCTAAGTTCTTCGGAGTTCCATCAGTTTCGAGCTACTTACCAGCCATTCAGAGTTGATTGTCGAAGTACCAACGCTCTTTTCGAACTGTTTAAGAATTGTTATCGATCCGCAAGGAGTTGCAACAGCCTCGAACACAAATTTTTGCTATTATTCCTTTGCCTAACCACTCGAAAGAGTCTAACAGTTCAAGATAAAGGAATGAGCACCAGCTCTGTGTAACGTAAGCTACGTCGTAGATTCAAATTTAGAGTTTCGACTCGAGAAAATCAATTTGCAAACTATTCCAAAAGAATATACTGTTATATCGAACAGTCATTGGTATTCTGTTCGAGCCAGAAGTCCATCTCTGATATCGGTCACTTTTATCATTACTACTCGCGTCTGTATTGCAATACAGAAGTTGTTTCCAAAGTTCCTGAGAGTTCAAACAGTTTCGAGCTCCTTACCATCCATTCTGAGCTAACTGTCGACGTGCCAACGCTCTTTTGAAAATGTATAAAATTGTTCATTCGTCCGCAAAGTGTTGTTACGGCCTGGAATACGAATTTTCGACGTCATTCCTTCGTCTATCCACTCGAAAAGTCTTACTGTTGACGAATGAGAGAGAAATAGCAACTCTGTGCAACTTGAGCTGTGTCGTAGATTCGAATTCCAAGTTTCAACGCGTGAGAATCAATTCGCAAAATACTTGTGAAGAATATACCGACGATAATTATTCGAGAGTAGGCAATGTTACATTACTATAGTACTTTTCCACGCTTGGAAACGAAATTTCAAAAGATAGGGATGAAACCAGCTTGAGTTACATGGCTAATATCTTTATTTTCTACAATGAGAAATTGATTTCTTTCAGACAACCTGAAGGAAAAGCAGATTGAGATCTGGACTCGAAGGAATCACCCAACAAGATACGGTACGAAGAAAGCATGCCAGGAAACTGTTGCCGCAGAGGATACTCCGGTGGTACGACGGAAAGAAGAGGATCGAAACATTCTGGATTCAAACGTAAGAGACTTTTCCACTACGGATAGACGGTGCAGCATGAGTTGGGGCAACTTTTACTTGTATAAAAGTCTACTTTTCGTCCATGGACTACGAAAATGACGCTGTTCATTCAAGACTATGTCTGTTCCTCGACTGGAATATATCCGATAAGCTACTGTTATTTTAAGTCGGTCAGCAGTCGATCTCTGACGATATTGCAGAACTCTGTCAGGAATCCTCGCGTCTTTATTGCAATACAGAAGTTCTTTTCTAAGTTCTTCGGAGTTCCATCAGTTTCGAGCTACTTACCAGCCATTCAGAGTTGATTGTCGAAGTACCAACGCTCTTTTCGAACTGTTTAAGAATTGTTATCGATCCGAGAGGAGTTGCAACAGCCTCGGATACGAATTTTTGATATTATTCCTTCGCTTAACCACTCGAAAGAGTCTGACAATTCAAGAATAAGAAATGAGCACCAGCTCTGTGTAACGTAAGCTACGTCGTAGATTCAAATTGAAAGTTTCGACTCAAGAAAATCAATTTGCAAACTATTCCAACAGAACATACTGTTATATCGAACAGTCATGGGTATCCTGATCGAGCCAGAAGTCTATCTCCCATATCGCTCACTTTTATCATTACTACTCGCGTCTGTATTGCAATACAGAAGTTGTTTCCAAAGTTCCTGAGAGTTCAAACAGTTCCGAGCTCCTTACCATCCATTCTGAGCTAACTGTCGACTTACCAACGCTCTTTTGAAAATGTATAAAATTTTTCATTCGTCCGCAAAGTGTTGTAACAGCCTGGAATACGAATGTTCGACGTTATCCCTTTGTCCATCTACTCGAAAAAGTCTTACTGTTGACGAATGAGAGAGAAATACCAACTCTGTGTAACTTGAGCTGTGTCGTAGATTCGAATTCCAAGTTTCAACGCGAGAAAATCAATTCGCAAAATACTTGGAAAGAATATACCGACGATAATTATTCGAGAGTAGGCAATGCTCTATTACCATAGCACTTTTCCGAGCTTGGGAATCAAATTTTGAAAGATATGGATGAGAACAGCTTTAGTTACATCGCTATTATCTCTATTTCCTACAATGAGAAATTGATTTCCTTAGCCGAATATTTGAAAACGCTTCGCTCATATATCGTCAGTTCGGAATATTACGGCCCCAACTCTCAGCTGAAGGCTCGTCGAATCTTAAACAGACGTGATTACTGAATTTCAATCAATCGCGAGAGATGTTATCATTACCTATATTTGTATTGTGAAATGTAAATGTTTTACGACGAGAAAGTTGGAACGACGAAGAAAAATAATGGTAATTTAAGATGCAACATAGATGTCCGACAGACATCATTGACCTAATCCCTGACCATTTTTGTGAGAAATCTGGAAGCATTTCGAATGTAATCATTAATCGACAGCATCTTTTCGTGGACCGAAGAATCGGAAAATTCAGCATTTTTTAAACGGTATAATCAATTTTTCAACTCTTTTACGCACAATTATCGAGAAATCACATAATATCGAATATGTTATTCGATGAAGAAATATTTATAAATTCTTGACGATTGAGAAAATCAAAAATTTGCCCCTCTAAAATTTTTGGCAGAGTCCATTTGATTTTTCAATTCTCTCGTTGAAAATTATTGGGAAATTTTGAAGCATTAGACACGATAGCTCCCAAACAATAGAAATTAATCGCCCCCTAAGAATTCGGAATGGTAAATTGGTCAATTTTGAAAGTTTTTACGAAAAGTCTTTCATCCTTTAGATTCGGAACGTGATTCGTCTCGCAGACGATTATTACACAGAGAATTAAAGAATTTACGGTATTTGACGAGCGACGTAACGAACGAGAAAAAAAAAAAAAAAAACACCGAACCTCTTTCGAATCGGTTCATTCTAAATTACAGCCAAATTTTGGAATTTTTTCGATCGAGAAACTATTTCTAAACCTCCCTCTGAGATAAATCACCCGGGGACGTAATTTTATGACCACGCCCCTGAGTCGTCGCCCTTGAGTCGACCTTGAGTCGCGTGACGTAGTTTTCAATCATATGTTCAGGCGCATGCGCAGTTTGCGTTTCGTATATCGATAGCGCCGTTCGATTTTCGACATTTTCGATACTTCAGTCTCGATCTCAATTTGAATATGTGACCTTGGCGACGCCAATCGACGCCACTCGACGTCCCGACGTCTCATAGTTTAGGTATGGTGTTATAATTTGACGTACGCGTCTTTGCCGAGGTAAGAAATTGTGATCTTGCGATTCAACGATCATAAATAATTATCCAAGTGAAGTCGACGGTTTAATTTCGTTCGCCGTGAAGTTGCGTGCCAGTTCGAATTTTTCAGAGATGACTCAGAGATAACGAAGTTTTTCAACCGTTCCGGCAGTTTGACCTGAATTGTTATTTTTACTTGTGAGTAGCCAACAATTGTGTATCTTTCGAATAAATTATGATATAATACTCGATTAGAATCAACAGTATCGTAAAATAGTTGATTTGCGTATTATCGTGTTTGAAACTTAGTCTGACAACAAAAATATAGCATATCGTATTCGACCGACGCAGTGTAGCGTAGCCAAAGATGGCCGCCAGTCGAAGACGCTATAACATTTCATTCCAATAATCCGATATATTGAACGAATCTTCGTTGACGAAACAATTACTTTATCACAGAAGACGAGTCGAATTCTGGTATGTGTACAGTGACCGGTATTTTTGAGTTGTGGAACCGTCGTTTTTCCGGGCCAAGTCGCGATCTTATAGTCAAAGAATAGCCAGAGTGACGGTTTGTTTTTCTTTTTTTTTTTTTCACGAGTCTCATTTTATTATCACGCGTTTGAATCGAGAAGTCGGCGGCTCCTTTCTCATTAACGTTGTATCTTATTGTTTTTCAGCCTACAACGATGTACGTTAGGAATCATCGCCGCTGCGAGTCCAGACGTGCCGTGCGGAACTGACGCGTGAGTACATAACCTCTTTGAAAATCTCACCGCACATTGTAATTCCACGCATTATATTACGTAGACGTTTGATAATCATTTCAATTTCGTATATCGGCATTTTCGTTTTGTTTTTTTTTTTACCTTTTCCGGCCCCGTCCGAGTTAATTATCGGCAAAGACCGTTGCCAGTCCAGTCGATCTTCGGTTTCAATTTTTCTCATCTTTCGAAATAACTTTCGAAATATTTGTTCGCGTTCGCGGAGATAACTCGTTGAATTTTGTCCCACGCGCGTCAACCGCGTGTCGCGTGTATAAGCAGGTGCAAGCTTGTCTCGATTGGTTTTAATTTCTTTTATTTTTTATTTTTTTCAATTTCTTCTCAACGACATAGGAATGCTATATATATTATTGGGAAAGTGATACGACACGCGCCGTCCGGTAGGCGTTATTCCCTCTATCATAGATTAGTTTCGACGCAACGTACCCGAACGCACGTTAGTAGACTCGGGTTCGCTGACAATATTTTGCGCCTCAGGTCGACCGACCTGAGACAGAACCGCTGTAAGCTCTCTGTTAATGTACACCGGGGTCTACCGCCACTCAGTTTCGCCAAATTCGTGCGAACGAATCCATTGTAACAATTTCTTTAATAAAACGTCAATTCTACCTCTCGTGTTTCGATAATTTCAATTCCAGAAATATCTTGGAATTGCACACGTTACATATTTGTTATTATTCGTACATGGTAGACCCCGAGTGATCGCCAGTTGTCTAGGCTCTGGAAGATAGGGGACGATTTGTGCCTATGTGATTTCGTACTAAAAGAAAGAGTCATAAGTCATAAGGATTTAACGGAGGCTTGCGGCGGCGTGTTGGCACGCTGGGAGATACCACAGAGAAAGCTCGTCAGCTTTCTTTTTTGGTTCTTTCATCGTTCCACGGTTTCGCGGTCTGGCCTGTAGCGTACAATTTGCAGCGAATCTTTTTTCTTTTCTCCATCGATCGACGGCGCTTCGGAGAAGAGGACGGCGGTGAGGGTCGCCGCTGTCTCGGGTTAGTCCGATTCAGCGGCTGTCCTCGCTTTGTTCCATCACACTAGACTGTCAAGCCCTGTACTTCGGGTGCGATCGGTGAAAACACAGCCGTGGCTGACAACTCGAGTCGGGGATCGATCCATGTTCTCCGTAGCGTCCCGGTCGCCGCGGCCCGGTTCATTCTCACAAGTAGCTTTTTTTTCTGCGCGGGTACGCCGGGGTTAGGAAAGAAACTTTCTCGCACGCCCGTTGGTGTTTTCTTTTTTTATCTTTTATTTTTTATTCTTCATTTTTCTTCTTCAAGACTTGAGATATCGCACAAAGTTGCAAAGCTCTAAATTCAGATTGATTCTAACGAAAGAACTTCCAAAAGGGACACGCAGGCCTGCTTATACACTCGGATTCGACTGGCTTAGTATACGCGTTACCGCCTAAATGATCTTTGCGGTATCGAAAGAGTATCTCGATCGAACTGTTCGATTCCGAAGTTAGAAACGTATCGAGATGCGAAATGGGAAAGAATATCGGACGTCTTTCGAAAATCTTATTCGAGAATAACGACGGGATCTAATTTTCTAGATCTCCGGTCGTCCACGACGATATTAGAAACATGAATAATGTAACCGATTATTTTTTTCGTATATTCTTCTGACGCTTGTCCCTTTCTCTATGTTTCATGCGCGTTCCGCTCCATCCTGCCTAAAAAAATTCATCGGACCGAGCCGCACGGGAAGCTGTCGACGAAGCTGCGAGAACGAACATCCGTCGAGGATCCTGGGAAAGGAGGAGAAGGCGGCAGAAAGACCCAGGCTTGGTTATCTACTCTGCATCGGCGGCGGTGGATGCAGCGACGCGGTGAAAGGGAATGAATGGCAATTCGACGCTCTTTTCAAAACCTATGAAAATTCTCATTGGTCTGCAAAGAGTCGTAACAGCCTCGAATACGAATTTTCGATATCATTCGTTTGCCTAACCGCTCGACAGAGTCCAAGAGTTCAAGAATAAGGAATAAGTACTGGCTCTGTGTAACGTAAGCTACGTCGTAGATTCGAATTCCAAGTTTCAACGCGAGAGAATCAATTCGCAAAATACTTGAAAATAATATACCGACGATAATTATTCGAGAGTAGGCAATGTTCTATCACTATAGTACTTTTCCACGCTTGGAAATGAAATTTTGAAAGATAGGGATGAGAACAGCTCTAGTCACATAGCTATTATCTTTATTTTCTACAATGAGAAATTGATTTCTTTCAGACAACCTGAAGGAAAAGCAGATTGAGATCTGGACTCGAAGGAATCACCCAACAAGATACGGTACGAAGAAAGCATGCCTGGAAACTGTTGGCGCATAGGATGCCCCGGTTGTACGACAGAAAGAAGAGGATCAAAACATCCTGGATTCAAACGTAAGAGACTTTTCCACTACGGATGGACGAAGTATGAGTTGGGGCAACTTTTACTCGTATAAAAGTCTACTTTTCGCACATGGACTACGGAAATGACGCTGTTCATTGAAGACTATGTCTGTTCCTCAAATGGAATATATCCAATAAGCTACTGTTATCTTAAGTCGGTCAGCAGACGATCTCTGACGATATTGCAGAATTCTGTCAGGAATCCTCGCGTCTTTATTGCAATATAGAAGTTCTTTTCGATGTTCTTCGGAGTTCCAACAGTTTCGAGCTCCTTACCAGCCATTCAGAGTTGATTGTCGGAGTACCAATGCTCTTTTCAAACTGTTTAAAAATTGTTATCGATCCGCAAGGAGTTGCAACAGCCTCGGATACGAATTTTTGATATTATTCCTTCGCTTAACCACTCGAAAGAGTCTAACAATTCTAGAATAAGAAATGAGCACCAGCTCTGTGTAACGTAAGCTACGTCGTAGATTTAAATTTAGAGTTTCGACTCGAGAAAATCAATTTGCAAACTATTCCAAGAGAATATACTGTTATATCGAACAGTCATTGGTATCCTGATCGAGCCAGAAGTCCATCTCTGATATCGGTCACTTTTATCATTACTACTCGCGTCTGTGTTGCAATACAGAAGTTGTTTCCAAAGTTCCTGAGAGTTCAAACAGTTTCGAGCTCCTTACCATCCATTCTGAGCTAACTGTCGACGTACCAACGCTCTTTTGAAAATGTATAAAATTTTTCATTCGTCCGCAAAGTGTTGTAACAGACTGGAATACGAATTTTCGACGTTATTCCTTCGTCTATCTACTCGGAAAAGTCTTACTGTTGACGAATGAGAGAGAAATAGCAACTCTGTGCAACTTGAGCTGTGTCGTAGATTCGAATTCCAAGTTTCAACGCCAGAAAATCAATTCGCAAAATACTTGGAAAGAATATACCGACGATAATTATTCGAGAGTAGGCAATGTTTCATCACTATAGTAATTTCCCACGATTGGAAATGAAATTTCGAAAGATAGGAATGAAAACAGCTGTAGTTACATCTCTATGATGTTTATTTTCTACAATGAGAAATTGATATCTTTCAGACGAGCCGAAGGTAAAGCAGATTGAGATCTGGACTGGAAGGAATCACCCAACAAGATACGGTACGAAGAAAGCATGCCATGAAACTGTTGCCGCAGAGGATACTCCGGTGGTACGACGGAGAGAAGAGGATCAAAACATTCAGGATTCAAACGTAAGAGACTTTTCCACTACGGATAGACGGTGCAGCATGAGTTGGGGCAACTTTTACTTGTAGAAAAGTCTACTTTTCGTCCATGGACTACGAAAATGACGCTGTTCATTCAAGACTATGTCTGTTCCTCGACTGGAATATATCCGATAAGCTACTGTTATTTTAAGTCGGTCAGCAGTCGATCTCTGACGATATTGCAGAACTCTGTCAGGAATCCTCGCGTCTTTATTGCAATACAGAAGTTCTTTTCTGAGTTCTTCGGAGTTCCATCAGTTTCGAGCTACTTACCAGTCATTCAGAGTTGATTGTCGAAGTACCAACGCTCTTTTCGAACTGTTTAAGAATTGTTATCGATCCGCAAGGAGTCGCAACAGCCTCGAACACAAATTTTTGCTATCATTCCTTCGCCTAACCACTCGAAAGAGTCTAACAGTTCAAGATAAAGAAATGAGCACCAGCTCTGTGTAACGTAAGCTACGTCGTAGATTTAAATTTAGAGTTTCGACTCGAGAAAATCAATTTGCAAACTATTCCAAAAGAATATACTGTTATATCGAACAGTCATTGGTATTCTGTTCGAGCCAGAAGTCCATCTCTGATATCGGTCACTTTTATCATTACTACTCGCGTCTGTGTTGCAATACAGAAGTTGTTTCCAAAGTTCCTGAGAGTTCAAACAGTTTCGAGCTCCTTACCATCCATTCTGAGCTAACTGTCGACGTACCAACGCTCTTTTGAAAATGTATAAAATTTTTCATTCGTCCGCAAAGTGTTGTAACAGCCTGGAATACGAATTTTCGACGTTATTCCTTCGTCTATCTACTCGAAAAAGTCTTACTGTTGACGAATGAGAGAGAAATAGCAACTCTGTGCAACTTGAGCTGTGTCGTAGATTCGGATTCCAAGCTTCAACGCCAGAAAATCAATTCGCAAAATACTTGGAAAGAATATACCGACGATAATCATTCGAGAGTAGGCAATGTTTCATCACTATAGTAATTTCCCACGATTGGAAATGAAATTTCGAAAGATAGGAATGAAAACAGCTGTAGTTACATCTCTATGATGTTTATTTTCTACAATGAGAAATTGATATCTTTCAGACGAGCCGAAGGTAAAGCAGATTGAGATCTGGACTGGAAGGAATCACCCAACAAGATACGGTACGAAGAAAGCATGCCAGGAAACTGTTGCCGCAGAGGATACTCCGGTGGTACGACGGAGAGAAGAGGATCAAAACATTCTGGATTCAAACGTAAGAGACTTTTCCACTACGGATAGACCGTGCAGCATGAGTTGGGGCAACTTTTACTTGTATAAGAGTCTACTTTTCGTCCATGGACTACGAAAATGACGCTGTTCATTCAAGACTATGTCTGTTCCTCGCCTGGAATATATCCGATAAGCTACTGTTATTTTAAGTCTGTCAGCAGTCGATCTCTGACGATATTGCAGAACTCTGTCAGGAATCCTCGCGTCTTTATTGCAATACAGAAGTTCTTTTCTAAGTTCTTCGGAGTTCCAACAGTTTCGAGCTACTGACCAGCCATTCAGAGTTGATTGTCGAAGTACCAACGCTCTTTTCGAACTGTTTAAAAATTGTTATCGATCCGCAAGGAGTTGCAACAGCCTCGGATACGAATTTTTGATATTATTCCTTCGCTTAACCACTCGAAAGAGTCTGACAATTCAAGAATAAGAAATGAGCACCAGCTCTGTGTAACGTAAGCTACGTCGTAGATTTAAATTGAAAGTTTCGACTCAAGAAAATCAATTTGCAAACTATTCCAACAGAACATACTGTTATATCGAACAGTCATGGGTATCCTGATCGAGCCAGAAGTCTATCTCCCATATCGCTCACTTTTATCATTACTACTCGCGTCTGTATTGCAATACAGAAGTTGTTTCCAAAGTTCCTGAGAGTTCAAACAGTTTCGAGCTCCTTACCATCCATTCTGAGCTAACTGTCGACGTGCCAACGCTCTTTTGAAAATGTATAAAATTGTTCATTCGTCCGCAAAGTGTTGTAACAGCCTGGAATACGAATTTTCGACGTTATCCCTTTGTCTATCTACTCGAAAAAGTCTTACTGTTGACGAATGACAGAGAAATAGCAACTCTGTGCAACTTGAGCTGTGTCGTAGATTCGAATTCCAAGTTTCAACGCGTCAGAATCAAGTCGCAAAATACTTGTGAAGAATATACCGACGATAATTATTCGAGAGTAGGCAATGTTTTATCACTATAGTACTTTTCCACGCTTCGAAATGAAATTTTGAAAGATAGGGATGAGAACAGCTCTAGTCACATAGCTATTATCTTTATTCTCTACAATGAGAAATTGATTTCTTTCAGACAACCTGAAGTAAAAGCAGATTGAGATCTGGACTCGATGGAATCACCCAACCAGATACGGTACGAAGAAAGCATGCCAGGAAACTGTTGGCGCATAGGATACCCCGGTTGTACGACGGAAAGAAGAGGATCAAAACATCCTGGATTCAAACGTAAGAGACTTTTCCACTACGGATGGACGGAACATGAGTTGGGGCAACTTTTACTCGTATAGAAGTCTACTTTTCGTCCATGGACTACGAAAATGACGCTGTTTATTCAAGACTATGTCTGTTCCTCGACTGGAATATATCCGATAAGCTACTGTTATTTTAAGTCGGTCAGCAGTCGATCTCTGACGATATTGCAGAACTCTGTGAGGAATCCTCGCGTCTTTATTGCAATACAGAAGTTTTTTTCTAAGTTCTTCGGAGTTCCATCACTTCTGAGCTACTTACCAGCCATTCAGAGTTGATTGTCGAAGTACCAACGCTCTTTTCAAACTGTTTGAGAATTGTTATCGATCTGCAAGGAGTTGCAACAGCCTCCAACACAAATTTTTGCTATTATTCCTTTGCCTAACCACTCGAAAGAGTCTAACAATTTAAGATAAAGAAATGAGCACCAGCTCTGTGTAACGTAAGCTACGTGGTAGATTTAAATTTAGAGTTTCGACTCGAGAAAATCGATTCGCAAACTATTCTAATGGAATATACTGTTATATCTAACAGTCATTGGCATCATGATCGAGCCAGAAGTCCATCTCTGATGTCGGTCCCTTTATCATTACTACTCGCGTCTACATCGCAATACAGAAGTTGTTTCCAACGTTCCTGAGAGTTGCAACAGTTTTTAGCTCCTTACCATCCATTCTCAGTTCATTGTCGAAGTACCAACGCTCTTTTGAAAATGCATAAAATTTTTCAATCGTTCGCAAAGCGTTCTAACAGCCTGGAATACGAATATTCGACGCTATTCCTTTACCTATCCACTCTAAAAAGTCTCATTGTTCACGAAAGAGAGAGAAATACCAACTCTGTGTAACTTGAGCTATGTCGTAGATTGGAATGCCAAGTTTCAACGTGAGAAAATCAATTCGTAATATACCTGGAAAGAATGTAGCGACGATAATTATCGGAGATTAGGCAATGTTTTATCACTGTAGTACTTTTCCACGCTTGGAAATGAAATTTTGAAAGATAGGGATGAGAACAGCTCTAGTTACATCGCTATTATCTTTATTTTCTGCAATGAGAAATTGATTTCTTTCAGACAACCTGAAGGAAAAGCAGATTGAGATCTGGACTCGAAGGAATCACCCAACAAGATACGGTACGAAGAAAGCATGCCAGGAAACTGTTGGCGCAGAGGATACTCCGGTTGTACGACGGAAAGAAGAGGATCAAAACATCCTGGATTCAAACGTAAGAGACTTTTCCACTACGGACGGACGGAATATGAGTTGGGGCAACTTTCACTCGTATAAAAGTCTACTTTTCGTCCATGGCCTAAGAAAATGAGGCCGTTCATTCAAGACTATGTCTGTTTCTCGACAGGAATATATCCAACAAGCTACTGTTATTTCAATTAGGTGAGCAGTCTATCTCTGACGATATGACAGAATTCCGTCAGGAATCTTCGCGCCTCAATTGCAATGCAGAAGTTCCTTTCCGTGTTCTCCAGACTTACCACAGTTTCGAGCTCCAAAAAAATGCTCATTCCAAATATTGTTGCGAAAATTACATCAGTGCGTCTGGAATATAAATCTTCTGCTTCTCTAATATGTCTCTATTAGATTGTCGTGAACCAGACATGGGCAGAGGACTGATCATGAGGGGACGATGCTAAGAAGTAGCGACCAGCCAAGATCGTGATATAATTTCGACCAATAATCTTCTCACCGAATATGTAAACCCTACGTTTTGTAATACATCATGCTAACTAATTTTGATTTTCTACTACATCGAAGAATTGAAAGTCGCCTACCTGCAGAGGATTTTTGGACTTCATTATCCTATTTCTGCATTCGAATTGAAATCAATAGGCATTGCAATATTCTTATTTCCATTTTTCAGTCAAGCCTCTCCACTCCAAAACCGATGACTTTCAATTGAACTGCGAATTCCATATCCAGTAGCCCTGTTCCGGCCACTGCATCAAGACCGATCGACCATCAGTACTGAACGAGGAATGGCACCATCATCCATTCGTCGCGGTATGGCCGGGAGAGACTTACATCCGAGTTAATCAGTGGTGAAAGTAAATAATTAACCGGACCCTCAATCATCACACCAGAGCAGTTTCGCCGGCAAAGATTCGACACAGCGACGACCGATGATTAGGATCGAATCCCTTAATCTAAGTGATCTATTCCCTCGTATATTTACAGCTCTTTCAGTTGAATTTTTAACGTATAATATCTACCATTTTATTCATTACCGTATGTTATAATTACACACAAATAATTCAATAGTACCATTTCCGTTTTATAGGTCTTTCAGCTTCTCTAGGTTCGACAGATTCTACAAGATTTACATATTTCATCCATACTTGACGTCATCCATGTCCTAAATATTCCATGTTTTAATATCTACGTACTTCGTTGATTAATGTTTGTCGAAATTACCCACACATGATTCGAACAGGTCCTACATGTCGTACAAGTTCCACGAGATGAACGAATTTTATTGTTTCCATGCTTTTCTATCACTTTTTCTCTCGTTCATTAATATTATTACCAACTGTTGCGTTTTTCTGATTCATCATAACCATTATGTCGAATATTAACGTAGCGCACTGAAAATTATTTTACTATATCTTTCTTCCGTAACGCTGTGAAAAATGATCGTCTCTGCTTCCTTCTAATTACCTAATTAATTCATCGTCTCTCGTCACAACTATTCATCGCTTGAAATTTGAATAATACTCGTTACATTTTATAGCCCCTACAGGTTTCGCAGGCTTCACAAGTTCTTCAAGTCCCCGAAGTTGTACGGGATTGCGGGTTTCATCAATTCGATAATATCGAAACAGCATTATCGTTCGACCGACAGCTCAACGGACATTTCCAATACCTCGGATGCACGGATCTTGCCTCCGATCCGGTCAGTGTTGCACCAAACGCATAGGAGACTGGCATCCAACATCACGCAGCTTTTCATCATGGAATAATCCACCAACACAACGGCGAGCCTTGTAGTACACCAGCCGAAAATTGTATATGATTATAACAGACCTCAAAGCGCATTACATTAATATCAGATTCCTAGAGGGTACGTAACTCTAGCGGCAGCAAAGTTCGTTCTCCTAATCGCAATTAAAATCTCACGTTTCAGAATTGAAGAGGGAAAATAAGACCCGGATAGTTTACTCATCAAGTCATCCGTACCATACGGCTACCGGGCTGTTAGGACATAACATGGGAGCAGTTACGGAGCATCACGGCCACCCACCGACAAACCTCTTCCCGTTGGAGTAACCCTTGTCACGGATAAGCAGGATATCCGCATTTTTCCTCATACTTTCAAGGCTACTTGGTTCTACTCAGTAGTCCGAAGGCAAATACAAATACTAAATATTAGTCTAAGTCCAATAACTCGAATTTCTTCAATAACAAAGTCCAATACCAATAGAAACACGTATCAGGGTGAAACTTGGATATTTGCGTCGAATCGACAAAAGTTAAGAGATTTATAAATCCTAATAAAAGGAGTATTTACCTTATTCACTTTCTATTAAACGTATAGGTAGACTTACCTTGCGTTTGGGATATATTTGGACGTGAAAAAAGGCATCGAGAGGCTTGGAAACGAATACAACAGTAGATCGCTACAGAATTGATCGGGAAACATATTAATTTTCCAAACATCGAACCCAACTCAATATCGATGATGAATTACTTTCGGGTCTTCATAGATACCGGCTATAACAATCAACGGATCGAAAAATCCGTTCACGCACGCGGCATCGATACTAGCTTATCGACATTGTCGATTTTGTTGGAAATAGTTCCGAATTCATAACGAAGCTCGTTCAGAGGAAGAGAAAGTACATTCAGGAAGAAAGTGATTACAGAAATAAACCAGCAATTACAGGTGTAATTAATTATTTCAGATTACGTGCAATCGCGTTGGTCGCAGGCTCTGGATTTCTACTCCGCATCGACGGCGGTGGAAACAGCGACGTGGCGAAAGGGAACAGCGATTCAACGGCCGAGTCCCAGGTAAAGAATCCCCAAGCCGTCGTTACATCCGCACATCCGGAGCAGGGGTCTGGGACGACGAATTGATTCATAGAAGTCCAACGACTCCTGGTTAGCTGCAATAATCGGTATCCTAATTCAGCCAGAAGTCAAGCTCTGACGATATTAGTGAATTTTATCACAGTTCCTCGCGTCTTTGTCACAATATACAAAAGTTCTTATCAATGTTTTTCGGAGTCGGAACAGTTTCGAGCTTCTCGCCAGCCATTCAGAGTCGACCGTCAAGCACAAGAGCTCTTTTGAAAATATCTGAAAATTCTTTTTGGTCCGCACGCAGTCTCAACAGCTTCGAGCACGAATTTTCGATAATATTCCTGCGCCGGACCACTCGACAGAGTCTCAACAATTAACAAATGAGAAACCAATAACAACTCTGTGTAACGTGAGCTACGTCGTAGAATTGAACTCCAAGTTCCGACGCGAGAGAATCAATTTGCAAACCATTTCAAAAGAACATACCGGCAATATGTAGTTATTCATCAGAACGCCAAGTTTTATTATCATAGAACCTTCTCTCGTTCGGAAAACGATTTTCGCAAAGAAGGAACGAAAGCAGCTCTTGTTCCGTACGTCATCGCACGTTTATCTAGCTTTCTTTTTCACCAAAAGTTTTTCAACAGTTTCATCAATTCTTTTCTCATTCGAACGCATGGAAAAAAGGGACGTGGTCGTCCCGTAGACGAGGAACGAACGTTGAATGGTTTTTGTCGTCTGTTTCAGGAGGAACAAGTCGTCGTCGACCCAGCTACCGGAGGTCTTCTCGATCTTCACGTCGGCAAGAGCCCCAATCTTCCGCCGTACATCTCGAGAACGAACGACAGACGTGCGACGGTTCTCCTTATAAATTTCAAGGAGACTGACTCGTCATCGGATCTTTTACGATAGTTTCATCAACCTCGACGGTCAGCAGGCGTCCAAATTCAGTCAGATAGCTATCGTCATTCAGCGAATATACCTATCGTCGACGGATTATCGCCGCTTAATAGATTTTAAGATGAATTTGAAAGGAAGCAATCGCAAAACCCTGGATTTGCCAGCAGTTTTACGAATTATCGGCATTAGAAAAGCATAGAAATACGAGCGTGTACATTTTGCAGCTTAAAAACAAACGTTCAATGGTTTTCGTCGTCTGTTTCAGAAAGAACGAGTCGTCACAGACCAACCATCGAACGTTTCCTCGATTTTTACGTTCGCAAATCCTCTAAATCTTCTTCTCTTCGTCACCAGGAGAAACTACGGACGTAGGCCGATTCTTTTCATCAATCAGAAGAATACCGGCTCGTAATCGGAGCCAAAGTTACGGACATTCGAAGGATCCGGCGTCCGTTGGACGTCGATTTTGGGACCTAAGTCCCTTTCTAGGCTCGTATCTCGCGTCCAGACGGTCCGAAGGGGTATGAATCGGTCATCAAACGACAGAGCGTCTCACGACCTTCGAGAAAAGACCGCACATCGATACTTTCCGTCCATCCGAGCGAAAGTTACGGACCTCCGAAGGATTCGGCGTCCGTTGGACGTCGATTTTGGGACCTAAGACCCTTTCTGGGCTCGTATCTCGCGTCCAGACGGCCCGAAGGGGTATAAATCGGTCATCAAACGACAGAGCGTCTCACGACCTTCGAGAAAAGACCGCACATCGATACTTTCCGTCCATCCGAGCGAAAGTTACGGACCTCCGAAGGATTCGGCGTCCGTTGGACGTCGATTTTGGGACCTAAGACCCTTTCCGGGCTCGTATCTCGCGTCCAGACGGTCCGAAGGGGTATAAATCGGTCATCAATCGACAGAGCGTCTCACGACCTTCGAGAAAAGACCGCACATCGATACTTTTCGTCCATCCGAGCGGAAGTTACGGACCTCCGAAGGATTCGGCGTCCGTTGGACGTCGATTTTGGGTCCTAAGACCCTTTCTGGGCTCGTATCTCGCGTCCAGACGGTCCGAAGGGGTATGAATCGGCCATCAAACGACAGAGCGTCTCACGACCTTCGAGAAAAGACCGCACATCGATACTTTCCGTCCATCCGAGCCAAAGTTACGGACCTCCGAAGGATTCGGCGTCCGTCGGACGTCGATTTTGGGACCTAAGACCCTTTCCGGGCTCGTATCTCGCGTCCAGACGGTCCGAAGGGGTATGAATCGGTCATCAAACGACAGAGCGTCTCACGACCTTCGAGAAAAGACCGCACATCGATACTTTCCGTCCATCCGAGCGAAAGTTACGGACCTCCGAAGGATTCGGCGTCCGTTGGACGTCGATTTTGAGACCTAAGACCCTTTCTGGGCTCGTATCTCGCGTCCAGACGGCCCGAAGGGGTATGAATCGGTCATCATACGACAGAGCGTCTCACGACCTTCGAGAAAAGACCGCACATCGATACTTTCCGTCCATCCGAGCGAAAGTTACGGACCTCCGAAGGATTCGGCGTCCGTTGGACGTCGATTTTGGGACCTAAGACCCTTTCTGGGCTCGTATCTCGCGTCCAGACGGTCCGAAGGGGTATGACTCGGTCATCAAACGACAGAGCGTCTCACGACCTTCGAGAAAAGACCGCACATCGATACTTTCCGTCCATCCGAGCCAAAGTTACGGATCTCCGAAGGATTCGGCGTCCGTCGGACGTCGATTTTGGGACCTAAGACCCTTTCTGGGGTCGTATCTCGCGTCCAGACGGTCCGAAGGGGTATAAATCGGTCATCAAACGACAGAGCGTCTCACGACCTTCGAGAAAAGACCGCACATCGATACTTTTCGTCCATCCGAGCGGAAGTTACGGACCTCCGAAGGATTCGGCGTCCGTTGGACGTCGATTTTGGGTCCTAAGACCCTTTCTGGGCTCGTATCTCGCGTCCAGACGGTCCGAAGGGGTATGAATCGGCCATCAAACGACAGAGCGTCTCACGACCTTCGAGAAAAGACCGCACATCGATACTTTCCGTCCATCCGAGCGAAAGTTACGGACCTCCGAAGGATTCGGCGTCCGTTGGACGTCGATTTTGGGACCTAAGACCCTTTCTGGGCTCGTATCTCGCGTCCAGACGGCCCGAAGGGGTATGAATCGGTCATCAATCGACAGAGCGTCTCACGACCTTCGAGAAAAGACCGCACATCGATACTTTCCGTCCATCCGAGCGAAAGTTACGGACCTCCGAAGGATTCGGCGTCCGTTGGACGTCGATTTTGGGACCTAAGACCCTTTCTGGGCTCGTATCTCGCGTCCAGACGGCCCGAAGGGGTATAAATCGGTCATCAATCGACAGAGCGTCTCACGACCTTCGAGAAAAGACCGCACATCGATACTTTTCGTCCATCCGAGCGGAAGTTACGGACCTCCGAAGGATTCGGCGTCCGTTGGACGTCGATTTTGGGTCCTAAGACCCTTTCTGGGCTCGTATCTCGCGTCCAGACGGTCCGAAGGGGTATGAATCGGCCATCAAACGACAGAGCGTCTCACGACCTTCGAGAAAAGACCGCACATCGATACTTTCCGTCCATCCGAGCGAAAGTTACGGACCTCCGAAGGATTCGGCGTCCGTTGGACGTCGATTTTGGGACCTAAGACCCTTTCTGG
Organism: Tenthredo scrophulariae; assembly: GCA_963978835.1. Lineage (NCBI taxonomy): Eukaryota > Metazoa > Arthropoda > Insecta > Hymenoptera > Tenthredinidae > Tenthredo > Tenthredo scrophulariae. The sequence continues at coordinate 20,089,903 of OZ022232.1, forward strand.
GCTCGTATCTCGCGTCCAGACGGCCCGAAGGGGTATGAATCGGTCATCAATCGACAGAGCGTCTCACGACCTTCGAGAAAAGACCGCACATCGATACTTTCCGTCCATCCGAGCGAAAGTTACGGACCTCCGAAGGATTCGGCGTCCGTTGGACGTCGATTTTGGGACCTAAGACCCTTTCTGGGCTCGTATCTCGCGTCCAGACGGCCCGAAGGGGTATAAATCGGTCATCAATCGACAGAGCGTCTCACGACCTTCGAGAAAAGACCGCACATCGATACTTTTCGTCCATCCGAGCGGAAGTTACGGACCTCCGAAGGATTCGGCGTCCGTTGGACGTCGATTTTGGGACCTAAGACCCTTTCTGGGCTCGTATCTCGCGTCCAGACGGCCCGAAGGGGTATAAATCGGTCATCAAACGACAGAGCGTCTCACGACCTTCGAGAAAAGACCGCACATCGATACTTTCCGTCCATCCGAGCGAAAGTTACGGACATCCGAAGGATCCGGCGTCCTTTGGACGTCGATTTCGAGATCGAAGTTTCTTTCTCGAGAATCCTGAGCAAACCCAAGCTGCCGAAACCCAGGTCAGAATTCTGACCCGACCCAAGCTGCCGAAACCCAGGTTAGAATCCTGACCTGAACCAAGCTGCCGAAACCCAGGTTAGAATCCTGACCCAACCCAAGTCGCTGGAAGCTAGGTTAGAATCCTGACCTAACTCGACCCATTCACAATTAAATGGCCGGCATTTTGACCAGAAAACAAAATGGCGGCGACCTGAATTCAAAAACAAAATGGCGGCAATCGGTAAATGAAAACAAAATGGCGGCGTTTCCGGTTCAATAACAAAATGGCGGCGTTTCCGGCAGAACAACAAAATGGCGGCATTTCCGGTTGAAAACAAAATGGCGGCATTTCCGGGTCAAAAACAAAATGGCGGCACTTCCGGTTCAAAAACAAAATGGCGGCGATCCGTTCCTAAAACAAAATGGCGGCGTTTCCGGTTGGAAACAAAATGGCGGCGATCGGGAAATGTAAACAAAATGGCGGCGATCGGAGACCAAAAACAAAATGGTGTCACTTCCGGTCGAAAACAAAATGGTGGCGATCGAAAAATGAAAACAAAATGGCGGCCATTTTCCTGAAAAACAAAATGGCGGCAATCGGTTTCAAAAAACAAAATGGCGACACTTCCGGCGGAACAACAAAATGGCGGCATTTCCGTGAAAAACAAAATGGCGGCACTTCCGGAGGAGCAACAAAATGGCGTCCATTTTTGGAAAACAAAATGGCGGACTTCCGGTGGAACAACGAAATGGCGGCACTTCCGGTTCAAAAACAAAATGGCGGCGATCGGGAAATGTAAACAAAATGGCGGCGATCGGTGACCAGAAACAAAATGGCGGCACTTCCGGTCGAAAACAAAATGGTGGCGATCGAAAAATGAAAACAAAATGGCGGCGTTTCGAGTTGAAAACAAAATGGCGGCGATCGATATCCAGAAACAAAATGGCGGATATCTTCTTGGAAAACAAGATGGCGGATATCTTCTTGGAAAACAAGATGGCGGCACTTCCGGCTTAGAACAAAATGGCGGCATTTCCGGTCCTAAAACAAAATGGCGGCCATATTTCCGAAAAACAAAATGGCGGCACTTCCGGTAGAACAACAAAATGGCGGCGTTTCCGGTGGAACAACAAAATGGCGGCACTTCCGGTTCAAAAACAAAATGGCGTCACTTCCGGTGCAACACTTTTGGTTCAATAACAAAATGGCGTCACTTCCGGTTCAAAAACAAAATGGCGTCACTTCCGGTTCAACACTTTTGGTTCAATAACAAAATGGCGTCACTTCCGGTTCCATACTTTCGGTGGAACAACAAAATGGCGGCATTTCCGACGGAACAACAAAATGGCGGCCATTTTCTGAAAAACAAAATGGCGGCGTTTCCGGTGGAACAACAAAATGGCGGCATTTCCGGTGGAACAACAAAATGGCGGCGCTTCCGGCGGAACAACAAAATGGCGGCGTTTCCGGTTCAAAAACAAAATGGCGGCTATTTTTTTGGAAAACAAAATGGCGGCACTTCCGGTTCAAAAACAAAATGACGGCTATCCGTTCCCAAAACAAAATGGCGGCGTTTCCGGTGGAACAACAAAATGGCGGCGCTTCCGGCGAAACAACAAAATGGCGGCGATCGGTGAATGTAAACAAAATGGCGGATATTTTTTTGAGAAACAAAATGGCGGATATCTTCTTGGAAAACAAGATGGTGGCACTTCCGGCTTAGAACAAAATGGCGGCGTATCCGGTTGAAAACAAAATGGCGGCGATCGGTGACCAAAAACAAAATGGCGGCACTTCCGGTCGAAAACAAAATGGCGGCGTTTCCAGTTGGAAACAAAATGGCGGCGATCGATATCCAGGAACAAAATGGCGGATATTTTCTTGAAAAACAAAATGGCGGCATTTCCGTTTCGACAACAAAATGGCGGCGATCATAAAATGAAAACAAAATGGCGGCATTTCTGTGAAAAACAAAATGGCGGCGTTTCCGTTCGAAAACAAAATGGCAGCAATTGGTTTCAAAAAACAAAATGGCGGCACTTCCGGCGGAACAACAAAATGGCGGCGCTTTCGGTGGAACAACAAAATGGCGGCGATCAATATTCAAAAACAAAATGGCGGCGTATCCGGTTAAATAACAAAATGGCGGCACTTCCGGTCCAAAAACAAAATGGCGGCCATATTTCCAAAAAACAAAATGGCGGCATTTCCGGACGAACAACAAAATGGCGGCACTTCCGGTGGAATAACAAAATGGCGGCACTTCCGGTTCAATACTTTCGGTGGAACAACAAAATGGCGGCACTTCCGGTTCAATACTTTCGGTGGAATAACAAAATGGCGGATTTTCCGGTGGAACAACAAAATTGCGGCCATTTTCTGAAAAACAAAATGGCGGCGATCGATATCCAGAAACAAAATGGCGGATATTTTTTTGGAAAACAAAATGGCGGCATTTCCGGTTCGTCAACAAAATGGCGGCGATCATAAAATGAAAACAAAATGGCGGCAATTTCCCTGAAAAACAAAATGGCGGCGTTTCCGGTTGAAAACAAAATGTCGGCCATTTTTAGAAAACAAAATGGCGGCACTTCCGCTGGAACAACAAAATGGCGGCACTTCCGGTTCAACACTTCCGGTTCAAAAACAAAATGGCGTCACTTTCGGTGGAACAACAAAATGGCGGTCATTTTTAGAAAACAAAATGGCGGCATTTCCGCTGGAACAACAAAATGGCGTCACTTCCGGTTCAAAAACAAAATGGCGGCACTTCCGGTTCAATACTTCCGGTGAAAAAACAAAATGGCGGCCATTTTCTGGAAAACAAAATGGCGGCACTTCCGGTGGAACAACAAAATGGCGGCCATTTTTTGAAAAACAAAATGGCGGCATTTCCGACAGAACAACAAAATGGCGGCACTTCCGGTGGAACAACAAAATGGCGGCGATCGATATTCAAAAACAAAATGGCGGCGCTTCCGGTAAAATAACAAAATGGCGGCGATCGATATTCAAAAACAAAATGGCGGCACTTCCGGTTCAAAAACAAAATGGCGGCGATCGATATTCAATAACAAAATGGCGGCGATCGGTTTCCAAAACAAAATGGCGGCGCTTCCGGTAAAATAACAAAATGGCGGCCATTTCCGGTGAAACAACAAAATGGCGGCCATTTTCTGGAAAACAAAATGGCGGCACTTCCGGTGGAACAACAAAATGGCGGCCATTTTCTGGAAAACAAAATGGCGGCCATTTTCTGGAAAACAAAATGGCGGCACTTCCGGTAGAACAACAAAATGGCGGCGTTTCCGGTGGCACAACAAAATGGCGGCATGTCCGGCAGAACAACAAAATGGCGGCACTTCCGGTGGAACAACAAAATGGCGGCCATTTTTGAAAAACAAAATGGCGGCATTTCCGGCAGAACAACAAAATGGCGGCGTTTCCGGTGGCACAACAAAATGGCGGCACTTCCGGTAGAACAACAAAATGGCGGCACTTCCGGTTCAAAAACAAAATGGCGGCGATCGATATTCAAAAACAAAATGGCGGCGATCGATATTCAAAAACGAAATGGCGGCACTTCCGGTTCAAAAACAAAATGGCGGCGTTTCCGGTTCAAAAACAAAATGGCGGCTATTTTACCGAAAATCCAAAATGGCGGCATTTCCGGTTCGAAAACAAAATGGCGGCGTTTCCGGTTCAAAAACAAAATGGCGGCGTTTCCTTTTCAAAAACAAAATGGCGGCTATTTTACCGAAAATCCAAAATGGCCGCCATTTTATTGAAAATCCAAAATGGCGGCACTTCCGGTTCAAAAACAAAATGGCGGCCATTTTTTCGAAAATCCAAAATGGCGGCACTTCCGGTTCAAAAACAAAATGGCGGCCATTTTACCGAAAATCCAAAATGGCGGCACTTCCGGTTCAAAAACAAAATGGCGGCCATTTTACCGAAAATCCAAAATGGCGGCACTTCCGGTTCGAAAACAAAATGGCGGCCATATTTCCAAAAAACAAAATGGCGGCCATTTTTTCGAAAATCCAAAATGGCGGCACTTCCGGTTCAAAAACAAAATGGCGGCGATTTTGGCCAAAAAACAAAATGGCCGCCATTTTGGCCGAAATCCAAAATGGCGGCCATTTTCACCAAAATCCAAAATGGCGGCCATTTTGGCCAAAATTCAAAATGGCGGCGATTTTTACCAAAATCCAAAATGGCGGCCATTTTGGCCAAAATTCAAAATGGCCGCCAAAATCGCGAAAAATCCAAAATGGCGGCCATTTTGGCCAAAATCCAAAATGGCCGCCAAAATCGCGAAAAATCCAAAATGGCGGCCATTTTGGCCAAAATCCAAAATGGCCGCCATTTTGGCTAAAATTCAAAATGGCCGCCATTTTGGTCAAAATCCAAAATGGCCGCCATTTTGGCTAAAATTCAAAATGGCCGCCATTTTACCGAAAATCCAAAATGGCGGCCATTTTGGCCAAAAAACAAAATGGCGGCCAAAACGGCCCAAAATCCAAAATGGCCGCCATTTCGGCCAAAATTCAAAATGGCCGCTATTTCGGCCAAAAAACAAAATGGCGGCCAAAATCGCGAAAATCCAAAATGGCCGCCATTTTGGCCAAAAAACAAAATGGCGGCGTTTTTGGCCAAAAAACAAAATGGCGGCCATTTTGGCCAAAAATTCAAAATGGCCGCCATTTCGGCCAAAAAACAAAATGGCGGCCAAAATCGCGAAAAATCCAAAATGGCGGCGTTTTTGGCCAAAAAACAAAATGGCCGCCATTTTGGCCAAAAAACAAAATGGCGGCGTTTTTGGCCAAAATGGCGGCGAAAACGCCGAAAATCCAAAATGGCCGCCATTTTGGCCAAAATTCAAAATGGCCGCCATTTCGGCCAAAAAACAAAATGGCGGCCAAAACGGCCCAAAATTCAAAATGGCGGCGTTTTTGGCCAAAATGGCGGCCAAAACGCCGAAAATCCAAAATGGCGGCCGTTTTTGGCCAAAAATCCAAAATGGCGGCCCAAAAACAAAATGGCGGCCGTTTTTGGCCAAAAAAACAAAATGGCGGCCAAAAAACAAAATGGCGGCCGTTTTTGGCCGAAAATCCAAAATGGCGGCCAAAAAAACAAAATGGCGGCCAAAAAAACAAAATGGCGGCCAAAAAAACAAAATGGCGGCCGTTTTTGGCCGAAAATCCAAAATGGCGGCCAAAAAACAAAATGGCGGCCAAAAACAAAATGGCGGCGAATTCCTGACCTAACCTAACCTAACCTAACCTAACCTAACCTAACCTAACCTAACCTTGGGTCAGAGTAACCCAAGCGCCGTGTAACCTAGGTTAGGTTAGGTTAGGTTAGGTTAGGTTAGGTTAGGTTAGGTTAGGTTAGGTTAGGTTAGGTTAGGTTAGGTTAGGTTAGGTTAGGTTAGGTTAGGTTAGGTTAGGTTAGGTTAGGTTAGGTTAGGTTAGGTTAGGTTAGGTTAGGTTAGGTTAGGTTAGGTTAGGTTAGGTTAGGTTAGGTTAGGTTAGGTTAGGTTAGGTTAGGTTAGGTTAGGTTAGGTTAGGTTAGGTTAGGTTAGGTTAGGTTAGGTTAGGTTAGGTTAGGTTAGGTTAGGTTAGGTTAGGTTAGGTTAGGTTAGGTTAGGTTAGGTTAGGTTAGGTTAGGTTAGGTTAGGTTAGGTTAGGTTAGGTTAGGTTAGGTTAGGTTAGGTTAGGTTAGGTTAGGTTAGGTTAGGTTAGGTTAGGTTAGGTTAGGTTAGGTTAGGTTAGGTTAGGTTAGGTTAGGTTAGGTTAGGTTAGGTTAGGTTAGGTTAGGTTAGGTTAGGTTAGGTTAGGTTAGGTTAGGTTAGGTTAGGTTAGGTTAGGTTAGGTTAGGTTAGGTTAGGTTAGGTTAGGTTAGGTTAGGTTAGGTTAGGTTAGGTTAGGTTAGGTTAGGTTAGGTTAGGTTAGGTTAGGTTAGGTTAGGTTAGGTTAGGTTAGGTTAGGTTAGGTTAGGTTAGGTTAGGTTAGGTTAGGTTAGGTTAGGTTAGGTTAGGTTAGGTTAGGTTAGGTTAGGTTAGGTTAGGTTAGGTTAGGTTAGGTTAGGTTAGGTTAGGTTAGGTTAGGTTAGGTTAGGTTAGGTTAGGTTAGGTTAGGTTAGGTTAGGTTAGGTTAGGTTAGGTTAGGTTAGGTTAGGTTAGGTTAGGTTAGGTTAGGTTAGGTTAGGTTAGGTTAGGTTAGGTTAGGTTAGGTTAGGTTAGGTTAGGTTAGGTTAGGTTAGGTTAGGTTAGGTTAGGTTAGGTTAGGTTAGGTTAGGTTAGGTTAGGTTAGGTTAGGTTAGGTTAGGTTAGGTTAGGTTAGGTTAGGTTAGGTTAGGTTAGGTTAGGTTAGGTTAGGTTAGGTTAGGTTAGGTTAGGTTAGGTTAGGTTAGGTTAGGTTAGGTTAGGTTAGGTTAGGTTAGGTTAGGTTAGGTTAGGTTAGGTTAGGTTAGGTTAGGTTAGGTTAGGTTAGGTTAGGTTAGGTTAGGTTAGGTTAGGTTAGGTTAGGTTAGGTTAGGTTAGGTTAGGTTAGGTTAGGTTAGGTTAGGTTAGGTTAGGTTAGGTTAGGTTAGGTTAGGTTAGGTTAGGTTAGGTTAGGTTAGGTTAGGTTAGGTTAGGTTAGGTTAGGTTAGGTTAGGTTAGGTTAGGTTAGGTTAGGTTAGGTTAGGTTAGGTTAGGTTAGGTTAGGTTAGGTTAGGTTAGGTTAGGTTAGGTTAGGTTAGGTTAGGTTAGGTTAGGTTAGGTTAGGTTAGGTTAGGTTAGGTTAGGTTAGGTTAGGTTAGGTTAGGTTAGGTTAGGTTAGGTTAGGTTAGGTTAGGTTAGGTTAGGTTAGGTTAGGTTAGGTTAGGTTAGGTTAGGTTAGGTTAGGTTAGGTTAGGTAGTTAGGTTAGGTTGATAGGTTAGGTTAGGTTAGGTTAGGATGATAGGTTAGGTTAGGTTAGGTTAGGTTAGGTTAGGTTAGTTCAGGTTAGGTTAAGGTTAGGTTAAGGTAAGCTCGGTTTAGGCTTAGGTTACGGTAATGTAAGGTT